>JAHDVE020004819.1:0-144040 GCA_022606495.2 Halesus radiatus | reverse complement strand
AAGTAGTCAATACTCGAAATAAACAAACTGCCGTGTTTTGTGTAGTTTTTGTTATGTAGTCACTGCTTTCTACGTATGTGCAGCACACACCTCAGGACGCAAGGTAATAGCAACAAACCTTTTTTTTAAATTTATGGTTAATCAAATTTAATAATATTATTATTAAGTTCTGCAAGTGATTTTTTTTTATTCAGAATTTTACTATTATTAATGTAAATAACATTATTGAAATGGATTAACTTTTTTTTTAATTAATTGGAGTTCTACGAATTAAACACAATAACATGGTCGAGGGGTAAGGCTCTCGACTACAAATCCCGGCGTGCGCAAGTAATTTTTATTTAATTAATTTGTGCTGTTTCATAATTAATTAAATTAAAAATAATATATGGTATATTTGCGCACGTTCCAGAGTGGAAGATACTCTCAGTATAGCCCTGGTGAAAGACCACCATTCAGAATTGAAACGTTGCTTGATATGGCTTTTAGTCGTGTTTGGTGACCAGATCTGAATAGCCAGGCATTTCCCCACCTTCCTCTTCCCCTTCTCCTTTCCCTCCTCGATACCTTCAGCCTCACAACATTCCCCAATTGGGGATGCCATAGTCTCACTGGCTACAGATGGTTGGGAGCAGTTGGGACTCTTGTGCGGTATTCATGTGAAAAAAAAAATTACAATAAATAATTAATAAAAAAATAAAAATTGAAAAAACTTATTGGAGCTCATAAACATCATTGTAATATATTTTTAATAATTAAAGATAATAATAACAACTCTTAGAATCTAACACCGACACAGATACGAATAAAAATGAGTGGACGGATTGGGGTGGTCGTAGCTCGGTGTATTTGAGCACAGGATCCTGGATAGACCATGAGTCCCAGCTGCCCCACCTTTATATTTTTCTTTTCTGTGTCTCTTCGATTTCATGTTTCATTCTAATAGCTGTTAATATTATTTTAATCAGTGATTAGAAATAATAATTAATAACTTTTTTTATTTATTTTATTAAGTACCTACAGAAGTTTTTCGACTGTCCAACTAGACAGATTTTCCCATTTAAGGAGAGTCAAATGTACATGTTCAGATAATGATAATTGCCAACACAGGTTCTATAGTAGGTATACAATAAGGTAAAGTATTTTTAAAAAAATCAACGTAGTATGAAAATACGGCATTCTCCATAAACACATAGCAATAGCCAATGTAAAGAATGTAAAGTAAAGAGTTAAAGTATGCATGATTTATTTCCAGTATGTTTTCAAACTTAAAAATATATTTTGGCGTTAGCAGATTTGATATTTAAAAAGTTTATCATTACTGTTACCTTGAGAATGCGACATCTGTGATTTACCCAAGCAACGATTTCCAAACATTTCTCCGGTCACCTGAAGGCTGTGTCATAAGGCACACACGAAGCGTTTTATTTCAATTCGCGAGAGGCAGTTGAAGTTGTATTGTTTAATGGAGTCTCTTAAATTTACTCATCTTCATAATAAGAAAACGATAAATATTGTATTACTTCATTTCATGTTACATTCGTACACACTGAAGAGATAAATCGATATTTGTTTGTTGTGAGCGTGCTCGAATCAATTTCCCCATACTTCGGGGTAAATTGTTAGAACTTTTTCAAATATCTAAATTCTTTCTTGAACAGATAATCTAATGCATTCGCCTGTCTGATTGACAGGAGTAGTAGTACATTTCAAGAAAATTTCTCGTAGGCGTTGTCATGCAAATATGTTTTACAACTTAGTTTTAAAACCCCAGATTTTGTCGTTTTTAAGTTCCTATCCTTATTATTCAATATGTCTTTTTTTATTATTTGCGTAGAATGCTGACTGAGTTGTATTTTGCATATTATTTGTGATAGAATTGGTAATTTGATGGTTTAAAAACATTATTTTTTCTTCGCCTGATCTTTTTGTACAGGATATATGCATGATCTAAGAAATTTTCGTTTTTTTGTGGTCTAAACATGATTTAATACCGGTGAAACCATTTACTGAGGAAATATTTGTGACAATAGATTGTCTATTCTGTGAGGTACTTTAAAATCTGTTTCTCCCCCCCCCCCCCTTTTGAATGTTAATGTTTCCTTAATTTTTTTTTAATGACGTGACTCCTATTGACTTATTTAAATGTCTTATACACTTTAGATCTTGTGAGCATATTGAGAAGTGGGAAATAAAAATTAAGTCACCATAAAAATTGAAATTAGGAGGGGGTAAATAGAATCATATAAATAAGTCGTCTCAACGTGGCCTTGAACGCCGAAACAGCTGTCAAAATAATAATAAAAACTAAAATACTTGCAGAACTTTATAATAACTTTATACAATTTAAATAAAATTTTAAAAAAAAAACAAAACAAACGTATTGGAGTTCTAGGATTTAAAAACAAATAACATTATTAAAGATGACTCTCTTAAGAGGAACGGCTGCGCTGCCTGTTTCATACATAACTTAATTTTTGATTTGAGGCTAAAATACCCATCCAAACTGATTGATATATATTTTTTAATTAAAGGTTTAAATATCTAGAACGTATGAGAAGCATTTTATTTATTTTTGTTTTAGATACTATGAAATTTTTTTTTTTCATAATATACAGCAACTTATATGTAAATATGTTATGATTACGTAAATAAAATGTAAAAATAAAAAATTTTAAAAAAAAAGATTTTTTAGGCTCGATATTTTAAATTACGTACGGCAAATTTATGTTCCAACGCTTATTATGGTTGTTTTAATATTGATTTATTTATTTTATACTTCATTATATTTTCAAAGTAGACGGGGTAAAACTTTTTTTTTTATTAGCCCCCATATAATTGTTAAAGGTGTGCCTCTAAAATCCCGAAAATCAATTCCTTTATTTCTCGTATATTTCATAACAAAAATAAATAAATTACTTCTAATCCGTACTAGATATTTATTATACTTTTTGATGAAAAAAAGATCATAAGGTTTAGGTGAGTATTTTGATCTCATATCCAAAATTAATTATTTTTATGAAACAGGCCGCACAGCCGTTCCTCATAACACGTTGTTAAATTGATAACAATTTTGCTTTAAAACTACATTCTAATCTTGGGACAAGTAGACAACTCATTAGATAAGGCTAATGAATTTAGTAGTTACATAGTAATGGGTTTATACTCCCTAATTGGGATACTCTTAAACAAATTAACAATATCAAATGACACTAATAATGCGTTGGTAGACATTTCCATGAGTTTTATGTAATCAACAAATTTCGTGGAACTCCCAATTATTTATAATTTACTTACTAATAAGTTTAAGACATTTACGTTACAAATCTATTAGTTTTTCATAGAATTTTCTTTAGTTCTTCACTATTATTACAAATCCAAAGGGTCAAATGTCTTGATTTGCAGAAAAGCTGAGAAAACAGCAGTAATATCCGAAGCGTAGTTCGAAAAAGCCGGGTGAATCAATGTTTTTTTTTTACTAAACAAAGTAACGACTTTTCATACGAACATTAGATTAAAATCCATCAATAATAATACAAATGTAATAATAATAACAAAGCATTTATATGGCTCAGTATTGTATTATTTCACTTCAAATAATAACAAAACATTTATATAGCACAGTTTTGTATTATTTCACTTCAAATAATAACAAAACATTTATATAGCACAGTTTTGTATTATTTCACTTCAAATAATAACAAAACATTTATATAGCACAGTTTTGTATTATTTCACTTCAAATAATAACAAATATAGCACAGTTTTGTATTATTTCACTTCAAATAATAACAAAACATTTATATAGCACATTTTGTATTATTTCACTTCAAATAATAACAAAACATTTATGTAGCACAGTTTTGTATTATTTCACTTCAAATAATAACAAAACATTTGTATAGCGCAATTTTGTGTTATTTCACTTCAAGAAATATATATTAGAAATAGGGGAAAACATAATAACGGGAGAAGCTGCACCTCAATGGCATCGAAACTTGTGCAGGTCTACGAGTTTTTAGATAATATTATACTTATTAAGGCGATCCACCGGCTAAAATTCCAACGAAATCACGCGCTCCTTATGCAGGTGGCGACAAGGTTGAGATTCCCGCTTAACATCGGCCGCATTTCGATTTACGCAAAAAAAAACAATCACAATATGCGTGTTTTATTCTATTCTGTAAAGCTCGGACATAATTATTAAAATGTTTTACGGTCATATTCTAAAAAACTTAATTTACCACAATGAACAATATCACCATATCGGAAAAGGGGTTCGTAAGTAGGAGAGTTTGCGCTTTAAACATTATTTTAATGTCTGATACTTTATTTTTTTCTAGGCTTATAAAAAGACACACCAAAAAATGCCCGGTTAAACAAAATATCAAGGCCAAGGTTTAAGGCCAAAGCGTGTTCTACTTGCAGTATTTAATGAAATCATTCACGATATTTCTAGGCCATCAAATTATCAAACCGAAAACACCTGATTTTGAATTACTTCCCATTGCATCTCCTTAAAAAAAATTAAGTGGAAACAGTTGCATAATATGGCAGCTTTGCTATGAATACTAGTTTGTGTTTTTGTAAAAATTATTGTAATATCTATATTTTATAATAAAACGATAAATTAATAAATAAAAAAAACAATCAAAAGATTCCGTTAATGTTGAGCATAAAGTCCAATAAAACAGACCCTAATGGAAATTCGAATGGCTCGCATCTTACTAGTAAACATACACATTTGGTTATTGTTAGAAATCGAAAGTATCAGGTGATTTGATACCGGAGGCTGAGAAAACTGCATTCATGACAGACCCTGCAGGTTCGCAAAAGCCGGGTAAATTGACCCTTACCTCATAAATGTTGCGAATTGCAACTTTTTCATTGGATATTGCTCAACCCGGTAATATTATGACAAATTAAAAAAAAAATCATTACAGGTGATTTGGTCATACAGAGACTGAGAAAACGTCCATCGTTATTATATCAATTCCAAAGATATCGTTGATTTATGTAATTAGTATAATGAAATCACGTTTGAAAAATCTTTCAAGATGTTTCGATGAAGTCATGCAAATACCATAAAAACAAACAGAATCCAAAATTTCAGGTCGATCGGTCCCATGGTGCCTGAGAAAACGGCATTTAAGTTCCAACACTAACGCTTGCATATGCTGCATAGAATTGATAACTTTCTTCACAAATGGCACTTTTCGACAATATTTTCATGAAATCGTGCAAACACCATCAAAACAAACACAAATCTTGGATTGTGTAGTTCCTGATAAAATGGTCGTCATTTTTGCATGAACTCCATGGAATTTCTTTTTTTTTCAGAAATGTCACTTTTCAAAAAATTTTTTATGAAATCAAGTAAAAGTCATCAAAATAAATACGAATCCAACATTTCGGGTCCATAGCTCCTATAGTACCTAAGAAAACGGCCGTTAAGTTCCAACCCAAATGCTTGCATTAGCTCCATCGGAATTTCTTCGAAAGCCTTTCGAAGATTTTCTGATGAAATCATGTAAATACGAGTACCATTAAAACGAACAAGTATCAAAACTTTCAGGTCGATTGGACCGCACGTTTCTTAAGAAAACTGTGGTTCTGTTGCGATCCCAACGGGTGCATTTACTTCATGTAATTTCGTATATTTTAAAAAATGAAACTTTTCAACACTTTTCATGAAATCATTGAAAAACTATTAAAACAAACACAAATCTTAAATTTCAAGTCTTTGAGTCCCATAGAGACTGAGGAAACGTCCTTTACCGACTTCAACGCTAAAATTTACTCTACTGAATCGGTATTTTTTCCCAAGTGTCATTTTTGGCAGATCTTTTCATGAAATCGTATTAACATCATCAAAAATAACACAAATCCAAAATTTTAGGGAGATCAATCTGACAGTTAAGGAGATAACGGCCTTTAACTACGGACGCAAGCGTTTGCATTTACTCCATATAATTTGGTTTTTTTTTTACAATTGTAACTTTTCGAAGATTCTTCGATGGAATCACGTAAATACCATAAAACCAAACAAGAACCGAAAATTGACCTGAATAGTCTTTAAATTTGGCGATTCTTTCACTGGTGTTACTTTTGACCGTTTTTTTTTTCACACGGAATTGCCGTCCGTCCATCATTCTGAGTACAAAACCAATTCAATCATTGCGGTGCAACTGACCAAAGGTCATGGAAATTCAATCTCAACCCCACGCCTTACATTAAGTTTATAAATTTTACGATTATATCACAAATGTTACTTCTACAGATTTTTCCCGGATTCATTTTGGACCACCCTTCTTAGTACAAATCCAAATTTTCTTTCTTTTCGATGCCATAGAGTTTGGACATAAGAGAGTAGCAACCTCGACCTCAAGCCGTGCATTTAGTTATCTGAAGCAACAGAATTGATGTTCCCAACCAGTTATTAATTATTCCTGGCCGAGACGAAGCTATCATGATTTTGCTAAATAAAATAAAATAAATGTATTACCCTTCGTTGGATGAAATTTAATTAAATAAATTTATTCTTATTTAGAGAAGAGTGTTTCGGATTTAATAAGCACCTTTAATTTTCAATAAACCAAAAAATCTGACGCCTTAATCTTCATGTAATCCGGGTTTGATTTCAACCATAATAATAATAATACTTGGACGATTTATATAGCGCCGTTATTGTGAAAAATCACCCCAAGGGCGCTGTACAAATACTACTTGCTAGGGTTTATCTTATTATGTACATACATTTACTTTGATACTGATGGTAGTTATTTTATAACCTGCAAAATATTCGGAACTCTCCCGAAATAAACAACCTCATTGGTATAGAGCCTTTTTCTTTCTCACTTTCTCTCGCTGTATAAACATTTACTAATTTATTTCTGTTATTGTGAAGATGTTGATCGAGTCTGGCACTGCAGGCAAGGTAATGGTTTATTAACAGGACAAACATCCGTCAGTTAATGTTTCGTAAATAAAATGTCAAGTATCTTCCAAGATCATACTCTCAATGTTTGCCTACTAATTCATAACATTAATAGGCTTTGAATTGAATCGGGAGCCTCTTATGGGCTGTTCATCTCAGGTCTGAACCGATCTGAACCGGTACAATATATGTGGATAAAAATTACTTCTACAAAAAAGGCAGTTTTGCAGCTGTATACTGCGTATATATAAGGTAATCCTTAGTCTTTATATTTTTACTGTTAAAAATAGACTTTATATCGATTTACAATTATTTATTATACAAAACTTTAAATCTTATCTTCTCTGGTAACTCTTATTCTTATAATCGCAGTTATTTTTGGTGCGCTTCATATCTCCATAGTTTATATTAAATAACACGGGTGTCGGATCCTGAAAGAAAAGAAAAAAATCATTATCATCCGCTATTCGCACTGATAAAATTATGAAGGATGATATATATGTATAATGATACTGTTTGTTATATAATTTTTTTTCATATGTGAAATAATGCTTCACACAGCATGTGTCTTACCTATGTAACTTGCGACACCTACATCTCCTCCATCGCTTCCGTCGTCCCCATCGCCTGTATTGCCTCCATCGTCTCCATCGCCTCCATCGCCTCCATCGCCCCCGACGCCTACATCGCCTACATCGCCCCCGTCACCTCCGTCGTTCCCGTAGTCCCCATCGGCATACTGCGGGGACCTCACCTCGCGAAGGCCTGGCTGGCCTTTGTTCTCTGAACACAAACAATAGCTGATTAGAGGATTTAATTCTAGCGAAATCAAACCTAATTACTCAATTTTGTGAGGGTTTTTATGTCACTGGAATAACATATATACGAGTTGTGTTTGTGCTAGTATAACAGGTTATCAATGGAGTTTGTCTATACAAGTACATATTCTATTTTATTTTCTTTTATTCAAGTGTAGAGATTTTATGTAATTTTATCTTCATATTCTGCTAAAAACCAGCTGCACTCCGGGCTCCGGAATGTAACATATAGCTGAGCAGTGATCGTTTTGTCAATTACTTTAACTGTATATAATATGTTAAAATAAATATGTTAAATTACAACTTATTAACAAATAAATGTTTTTTTATTGTTATTATTACATCTTTCAACTCGACACACGGGATATGGCTGTGATATGGTGAGAGTGTTAACTTTATCCTAATTCGCTGGGCGATCTCTAGTGATCGGAAATCGAAATGTGCATTATAAATAATGTAAACAAATGAACATGTATGACCAAATATGAATTTGTACGTTCAAATATGCAAATGCATATATCTACTCCAATGTATAGTGATTACCAAAAAGGGTATATACAGAAGGTCAAAAAACATAGCAGTTTGAAGACTTTTCTTACATCTATTTTAATTTAGTACGGCAATATTTATTTGAAGCAAGATTTTAATTACGAAGAATATAAAAAAAATCCCCAGTTATAAAAGAAAACTTTCAACTGTCTATATTCGTTAATCATTCAGTTGTGGGTCGGTTTCAGGATATTCAAAACAGAAAACGTAGTATATTGTTGGCCTACCTCCACGGCGCGGCGCCGCCAGGGCCCCAACTACGACGACCACAAGGAGCACTAGAAACACGGCCCTCATCTTGTCACGCACTTCTGCACTAAACTTGGAGAGATGGGGAGATGACACCTTCCCGAGATGGACTGGAGAGTTTGGTCAGCCTGCCAGCCTCTTGCGCTATATATGAAGCTCCCCCCTCCTCCCTCCTCAATGAAATGTCTTAAATCGGCAAAACACTCTCGTCTGTAAATTTAATAAATTACTTAGGTAAAAGAAATATATAACAGGTACAGTCCGTTAAGGAAGTATAGAACGTTTATAAATTGTTATAATTTTTTTTTCAACAACAGTAATTCATTTTTGCGAACGTTTTTAATCTTAATTGTCTCGAATGATAGTCGTTTAGCCTCTCGAAGGCATTTTTTCCACAGCGTAATGGTGAAGTTTTCTTTCTACGAAGAAAAGGATATCAAATAAAATAATTGAAAACTGGCAGATCATTTATATGTATTCTCATATGTTTTTAGATGAAATCCCAGTGAGGATAACATTATCTATAAAAATTGTAACAAAAAAGATAGAAAATAAAACTTTATTTTATTATAGGTGTCTATGGACTCGATTTCCACTACAACAGAAAAATCAGTGTATGTATTTATTTACGCCCAATTTGGACTTTACACATTAAAGTTTTTTGCCAGTACAATACGCACATGTTATTTAGTAATACAGAAATGTTAATAAAGAATCGAATTAAAAAAATTTAAAAAAGCAAAATTTTAAACAAAAATGTAGATAACATGTATCTATAAAATAAACAATGACATACAAATATTATAAATAATCAGAAGCAAAGAAGAAGTTTTAATGGAGATTTTTCAATGATAAATTTAATAATCAACGATAAATTTAATAATCAACATTAAAATAACAAAATTATTTTTAACAATCCCTTCGCAGCCAGTAAGTTAGGATAAAATAATTATTAGATTGTCATAATAACAAATTCATGAGTTCGAAGCAGAGGTGGGTAATTTATTCAATTAGAGTAGTTCTACTTGCCGAAATAAATTTAAATAAGATATGTTTATATATAAAACGTTTGATAAAATATCTGATGACGACCTTATAATTAAATTAAGCAACATTGGAATAAATAGTACAGCTCTGGAATGGATAAAAAGCTATCTTTTCAAACGTCCTCAAGTGGTAAAAATAAACGATGTACTTAGTCAGCAAAAACAAATAATTTCGGCATGCCTCAAGGTGCAGTACTGGGACCTCTACTTTTTATCATCTACGTAAATGACATATTCATGCAAAAGCTAAACGGAAAAATAATATCTTGTACATCTGACAACACTGTCATAATAATTGAAGGTACTGACTGGAATATTATTAACAAGCTAGCGAATACTGATATTAATATATTGAAAAACTGGTTCGATAATAATCTCCCCTCCCTTAACACTGAAAAAACAAAATGTATTCCTTTCTCTATCGATAAATTTAAATCAAAACCAGAAATAAGAATTATAATACACCAAAGTAAATGCAACAAAATCAATTGTAATCAAGAATGTTCTATACATCCAAAATTAAATACCTTGGTGTATATATAGACCAGCATTTTAAATGGAAAACACATATTTGTGAACTTGTTAAACGAATTATAAAATGTATGTATGTATTTATAAAACTAAGAAATATTCTTAGACTAGAAAATCTAGAAACAGTGTACTATGCAATTGTTCAGTCTATTTTACATTATGGAATTGTTGACTGGGGGGGAACATATGATAATATTTTAAGTCCACTTAAAATTATTCAAAGATTGATAATTAAAGTAATTTAAAAAAAAAAACATCAACATTTTGAACTGAAAACCTTTTTACAATATTCAATGTACTTACAGTAGATAAAATATATAAAAAATATGCAATTGTTCAAAGTTTTAAAGAAAAAACGTTAAATAAATTACAATTTAATATATCCGCAAGGTATCAGCATAACATTAAAATCCCGCAATTCAACACTAAGCATACGCAAAACACCTACCTATATCTAATAACTTTTAACAATCTTCCTTCTAATCTTAAAATTATAGAAAATATCCATGAATTCCAACATAAATTAAAAAATTACCTCAAACTACTGTAAAAGTCTTTTATTTTCTATTTATTATTAGATTTTTTTGTCTTTTCATTTCATTTCTTTTATTTTCTTTAATACTATTACTATTGATAAATTACTAAATTTACAAGACTAATTAATATTTTCCTGCTATTATACAAGAATGTTTTAAGTTATGATCTAATTATTTAAGCGAAAATCCCTCAACAAATACAAGAACCTTGTCTCTGTATGGTGAGGAACAGCGATATTATATATTTTTGTTTCACTATATGAATAATGTTTTATTTACATACTTACTGTAAAAAAATAATCGTTTTAAATAAATAAAAAATATAGTCATGGTGTTTGAAAGAGAGAGTACGAAAACAGTGTGCAATATAGTTGTGCATGATGAATACTTGGAGCAGGTAGATGAGTTTGTGTATTTGGGAAGTATGTTCACGAGAGATGGAAAGACTGATAGGGATATTGAAAGAAGGGTGAATGCAGGAAACTCCATTAATGGAGGACTGAACGCTGTTGGCGCAAACAAAAAGTTGTCGAAAGAAGCGAAGCTAGCAGTCCACAATGGAGTGCTGATACCAACTCTGATGTATGGCAGTGAGGCATGGAACTGGCACAGGAAGGATGAAAGTAGACTGAATGCTGTAGAAATGAGATCTCTGAGACGAATGTGTGGTAAAACCATGTATGATCGTGTGAAAAATGTTGAGATTCGTAAAGAATGCAAGGCTGATGTAAGCGTAGTGAGCAAGATTAAGAAAGGGACGCTTAGATGGTTTGGGCATGTAGAGCGAATGAACGAAGAAAGGAGTGTAAGGAGAATATATGACGCGAATGTGAATGGAAGAAGAAGCCGGGGACGTCCAAGGAAGATGTGGCACGATCAAGTGAATCAAATACTTGAGTCGGGCCATGTCAGAAGTCGGAATAACAGAAGAGAATGTATGAGACGTTGTATGAAAGTGAATGAAGCAAGAAGTGTATGCCAAGATCGAGTTGTCTGGCGGTCCGTCCTCTCTGCCTACCCCTTCGGGGAAACGGCGTGATGGTTAGTTAGTTAGTTAAAAATATATTGTTATCGATGTATTATATAATATGCCGACAATATCTTTATAATTATTACATAAATTCTGTATACGGCGAACGGGAATATACAATTGAGATACTGTATTGGTGTTGCCACAATAATGAGGTAAATAATACCCCGATGTTGATTTACGTGGTACATGGTAAGAAATCATCAGTTCAGGGCTGTCAATAATTAAATTTTTAAATTTGTATTACAAGTTAAGTCATTAATTATTATACTTATTTACACCCATTAAACGCTGTTACATTGAACGTCATCTATGTACGAGTATTATGTATACCCATAAACGGTGCAGTATATAAGTGTGACTAATATTAACATAATATCCACCGTTCAGTGACTGAGTTGGTAGCGCGTCGGGTTCCCACCCAGGAGTTGTGAATTGAGGTCGATTCAATTCCTCGACTGGTTAAGTCCTCCCACACAACACAAGCAACATTTTCCGCTCAATCTGATGCTTTTCCAAGCTTTTCCAATATTGACAGATCTTCATAACCCTTTAAGGTTAATCTTACTTTAAAGGAAATATATTTATGTGTATACATATTTGTAATTTTTTTTTAACCATTAATCTAATTTATTTTGTGTGAACACCACTTTATTTGAATATATAAACCAGCCAGATCTGAATAGCCAGATATTTCCCCACCTTCTTCTCCCCCCTCTTCTTCTCCTCCCCACTACCTTCATCCTCACATCATTAACCAATTGTGGAAGCCATAGTCTCACTGGCTACAGACGGTTGGGAGCAGTTGCGACTCTTGTGCGGTATTCACATAAAAAGAAAAGAAAAAAAGCCTGAACCTTCATCAAAGTTATATAAATTGTACTTGACTTGTACTGGAAGAAAACATAATATTGAATACATCTATATGTAAGTAATACAAAAGCAAACAAATATAACTAACTACACTCTCAGCAAATTATGTTAATGTGTAGGTTATAGTCACATCAAACAAATTAGCCCTACTAGATGAAAAATACCGCGCTAAGGTAGGCAGGTTTACATCGTAATATTGAAATATTAAATATATCAACAACATCACAGTAGTAATTTGTTTCCTAAATATTAAATCTGTCGCACAGGAGTATAAAATTGCGACGTTGAAGTGGATATTTCACAAAAATACGAAAGGTCATGCCAGGAACATGAACGATATTAAATACGCCAATTCGGGGTATAAAACATTGATTTAATAATTTTAAGCAAACACTTTAAATCACAAATAATTCTACGTTCAGATAATTTTACTAATTTTAATAAAGTAGGTAATCAAGGTACTCTCTATCTCTACTCTAAAGGTTTTCGTTCATTTCATTGTCGTAATGGCGCTGCCAGTTTGGGTGTTGCAATGTTCATTCTTGCACCTTTGACAGTAAATTTGACAATTATATTATAAGGAAATATCAGAAGTTTTTATATTTGGCAAACCACAAAAATATAGTTTTGTTCCTCAGTTTGCCAAACAAAATAATACTCTTCAAGGTTACTTATTATGCCGGCTTCTGTCAACTAATGGGTTTCAAATCCGTAGAAAAATAGTAGGATTAAACAGATTCAGTTTTCACTGATCCGAAAGTGAGCAGTTTTATTTGGTTTTGGATTATAGCTTCTTTTTTCTCGAAAGATCGATTGTGCAGTGGCTTTTATTAAAAATATTAGAAATTAAGACTAACTTGCGTTACAGTATAATAAGCACAATGTAAACAGCGCCCCGTTGAAATTTTGCTTTTAAGATCGAATAATAGAAGCGACCGATTACTACGGTCGAAGAGCAACGCCGTATTCCCAGTGGTGCTGTGTTGAATGGATTCAGCATATATGGGCTCACGATCCAAAGAAAATACCCACTTCATACAAAAAACCAAACAACACGATCCCCATGATGATGAAATTAAATATCCTGGGCCGAACAATGTCGAAGTTTGTGGTCAATACCAAAGTGACTTCCGCACGAGCGGGTGGCCCAATACTAAAAAAGCCATGGCGTCGAAAGGTTCGACCATCCGGTTGTCCTTTCCTAAAGTCAAGCCTACCAAGAAGGACGTGACCTCGATTTGACAAGTGTCACCGAGATGGTCCTATCGGTCATTTTGCAAGCCGACTGAACTTTGCACAATAAGGATGCAAGTTAAATGTTATTATTTTACTTTCTATGGTTAGTAGTAAACATTAGCAAGTTTTTATTTTCTTGTTCCTGCATTTCTCTAACCGTTTGCTTTTAATGACTTTGTAAATCTACTAGTACAACGAATAGATTATAATGCATTCTTTCGTTTTCTTATTAAAAATTCAATACATTTTTAGATAAGACTATATTCCTAAATTAAGATAGTTTGGACAAACACAATTATTGTCTCAAGTCGCTAGTTATTATCGTACCCTTCCCACCAACTTTATTTAAATTATGTACCTGCCGCTGTATTCAACGATTCGCCGAGGGACAACTGAACAACAACAGTAAGTATGTTTTGATGAAATATAATACCTTCTCTTCAATTTTCAGAAATTCAATCTGTTGAATCTCCAGTTAAAAAACAAACATGATTACAGCCCTCATTAGATATTACCACTCTAATTAGTAAGTTACCTACGTCCATTTTGGCTTTACAGTAGAAACTAAAAAATCATAAACTAGTATAGATTTTAAATGTTTAATGTACTTTACATGATAAATGCATGCAATAAAATTTAAGTTTTCGTATTAATTAAAAAAGTTATTCTGCATTTTTGACTACTTTTGTTTAAAGTATTAAGAATTCTAAGATTCGATCGAAGATTAAAGTTACGAATCGCATATAATTCGAAAATTCATTAAATACATATATTTTTTTAAACGATTAACATTTTTTTAAATCATATTTATTGAACTTTTAAGTTATTTTTATTCTAAAACCTCACTATTTCTGATACTTGTTTGATTTTTTGAATTTCACTAATCAAGGTGACGAAATTTATTTAATTGCGTTAACAGGCGAGTCCCGTAAATTTACTGTGAACTACGATGGAGTAAACATCTTTACATGTTGTGCCGACACCGAACAGCAATTACCTTCAAATGTCATCTATTGTGATTAGAAATATAACTATAATTTGAAGATTGGTATTCACTTTGTGGCGTCATTAATAATAAATTAATTAAAAATTACTTTGCAATCACCATTTTATTAATATATACATATCAACATGTTTCGAAAACGAAGCTTTCCTCATCCGTACATTAGTATTCTGTATGTCCTGGTGAGGAAAGCCTCGCTTTCGAAACATTGACATATATATAAATAAAGTGGTGATTATAAAGTAACTTTTAATTAATTTATTAGAAAGATAACTGTTTATTATTAAGACCTTCTGACTCCCAGGCCAATGGAATTGATTTTCTGTTGAAGAAAGAAGTTCTATATTTGAAAAAGTTTGATCAATTTTACCCGAAGAATGCGAAAATTGGACTAACTTCAGGCACACAAAACACTTCCATCGGTTTATCTCTCCACCGTGTGCCAATGCATCATCATGAATAATTTGTTAGAGTAATACAATTACAATAGTTTTTAAATGAAAACACGATATATTTATGAAAGATCATTGTATTTACGAGTATAGCAGTATCTCGAGGATAGAAATCAAACACTTGCATTTGTGCGCCTTATAACACAGCCTTCGTGTGACCGGAGGAATGTTTGGAAATCGTTGTTTTGTTGAAGCACAGATGTCGCAGTCTTTTGGTAATCGTAATGATAATCCCACAAAGAAATTTATTTTTAATTGTCATTGAGAATCATACTTAGTTATAACCTTAACATTTTTAGTTTTAATATTTTCGATTACCGAAGGTAATGTGTAGATTACTTAAGGTTGATTAAGTGAATTAGGCAGAAAAAAAATGCCTTGGTTATCATTTTTTTAACATACCGCGAATTATATTGATTTAAACATAAACCTAGGAATAATTGCTCATTGAGTGTCTTCAATGCAAACCATATTTTTCACTAAGGGCAGTTATTTCAATTGCTTTTTAAACTCGCCTTGAGAAATATTTACGTTCTTCAATTTGCTAATACGACACATAGCATATGTACTGGAATACCGGCCCTAAATCGCATCTGGATGGTTTCTGAATTTTATTACCACTTTGTTATAGATTGTCAACTTGGCTAATTTACTTTAAGAATTGTCTTAAATATTAGCCATATTGTATTAAATAAATTGAGATATGAAATGTTTTTACTTTATTTTATTATTAACTAAGCATGTTGGTTTTTTTACAGAGGAATGCATATTGTCATCCACACAAGGAGTTCACCTGTGTTATGGAGGACATTGTTCAATATTAATTTAATTAAGTATAGGGAAAGACCTTAAAATTCCAATTAAAATTTAGTAAATGTGAAATTACTTGAAACAATTTCAACACAAAAAATAATTCATAAAATTTAACTCATATATAGGTATGGAAACTAAAATTTATTATAACATAAATTAACAAAAAAAATATATTTTAGGAGGTTTGCAGCCAGTTATTCATATGTGTATTTTTTATTGTGCTAGGCTAGATGTTTTGAATTGTGTAGAAAGGCTTAATAGCCTTGGCATCTGTAGTGTTTTTACACAAAGAACGTGTTTGTTTTAGGTATTTGTAGTTGATGTGCATGTCCCGACCTAGTTTTGGGAGTATTTTGTGAGATGTTATATATATGTATATAATTGTAGAGGAAATTAGTATAATGTTTTAAATATAATTTTTGTATTAGACCACTGGGAATTTTTTGAATATGGTTGAAGTGGGTGTTTGTATTGGTACTTGAAGTGTTTTTTTCAATCAGGTTTTCTGAGCCTTAAACAGTGTGTCAATGAATGCTTTATGGATTATATCATCTATTGACCAATGGGCGAAGGCCAATGACCGATGACTTATAGCTGATCATCTGCCCTGATGATAAACACTGTCTAAAACGTAGTCTAAAGGAGGAGGAAACGCAACGCAGCATAATACAAAAAAAATCATCACTATTATGATATAATGAACCTGTTCAAATGTAAATAAAAGTGTGATATTTATGGGGAGCGGCAAAGGGTCAACATGAAGTTAACCCTCCCCCTCCATTCTTCATTAGCCCACCCCATCTGATGCGGAAAACAGGTTTCAAATATTTTTTCATTTGCATATGAATGGCACATCAATTAATGGGTACTGCCGAATTAATTCTATTTCTGTATCCATGTATTTACGTAATATTTTACATGCTGACGTGTCTCGTAACATTTAAGGCTCCCGAAGACGTAAGATACAAGTAAATCATACTCGATACTAATTAATTATTTCAATTTTTGACACTAGGCAAAGCTATCAACTTTTCAAAATCCGAAAAGGTAAATTGGTGAAATATGTATTTTCTAGTAAGTAATAACTTTCTAATTTCTTGTATTTCTTCGGCAATCACTATGTAGTAATTTTTAGACATTTTTTTTGGAAGTTTTATATAGTATCTACTTTTGCTGTTTTTGATTTATAAAATTCGCTACCGGTTTCGACTTTAATTTAAGTTAGTTTTAAGAACGCTAGTGAATGGCACGGTTGTGACGAAACCGGTAACGAATTTAAAAAATCAAAAATAGCAAAAGTACATAGTAAATAAAACTTCCAAACAAAATAACTTTCTAATCTGCCTAATTCAAAACCATTTTTGTCGATTTTTCAATATCAACATAATAGTATTGAAATCAATTAATACAGCACAGGCAAAAAGTCCCTTGTCGATTTATAAATGTAATAACATTTAAACGAACTGATATTTCTTTTTTTTGTTAAGTGTGTAAAACGACATCCGTTAAGAATCCACCATTAGAAGTCATGCACGCCTCAGCTCTTTTCATGACATTGTGCGTTACTCTTTGTAATTTTCTTTCTTCATTTTTGTCATTCGTTTTTTTTGTATTTTCGTTTTTTGGTAAATTTGTGCACTATAGCACGAACAGTTGGAGCTGTAGGATCGTTGTATTTTGTTCTATTGTTATTTCTGAACGTTAATTACTCTAAAAAATGTTGACGAATAAAGATATATTAAACGTTGGAGAAAATAATATTAACATATCCTAATTAGTATATAAATAGTCGCATCTGGGACTCAAACCCCTTTATTTTCTTCAAAAACAAACCACTGATCCAAAATCTCTGATAATGCTAACATATGATAAACATATGTGTACCAACATAATAAAAAAAATCGATAATCGAACGTACACAGCACGCGAAAATTCAAAATTCACCTTTTCTTTTGAACACACCTCGTACTCCATAAAATCAAAATTTTTATCGAATTTCGTTTTTGTTTTATTTTTTTCACCCCATTGGGACCATGATTTTTATATTGCAACCGAAAACCAGATTAAAATCGGTGCTATAGGGCTGGAAATATTAGCAATCCAATCTCAATCCCAATCTTGATTATATACTCCGTAAAATCAAACGTTTTTCTGGAATTTTGTATTTGAATAATTTTTTTAATCGAATCGAATTTCGTTACTGTTTTATTTTAAAATCTAAATAATTCATTCGTCGGAAAAATTCGTAATGGATTTAAAATCCTCTTGATAACCTACAGAATAAGGCTAATTTATTAAACATAAACTTATTGAAGCTTATAAACCTCATTGTAATATATTTGTAATCATTAAAGATAATATTAACAACTCCAGGATGAAACGTGAAACCGAAAAGACACAGAAAAGAAAAAGGTAACGGTAGCAGCCGGGACATGAACCCAGGACCGCATGGGTCCCAGAAAGCTGCATTACAATGCGGTTTATAAGCTTCAACAAGTCATCCCAAAAAAAAAATAATCCTAGACTTGTAGAAAAAGTCAATAAATATCCCATATAAATAAAAATCTGATAGGTACTCGTATATCCGAGGCTCTATCTAATTATTGCAAAAAAATCTGATAGAATCTTGTGGTTATGATAAAAAGGTAGCAGCCAAAAATATATCGGAATTAATTAATTGAATATGATATTGACAGTTCTTAGAAATTGAGGTATGATACTGATAAGGATGACGGGTCGGATTGGGGTAGCCGTAGCTCAGTGCTTTAGAGCACAGATCCCGCATAGATCATGAGGTTTGTGTCACAGCTGCTACCGTTACCTTTTTCTTATCTGTGTTTTTTCAGTTTCATGTCTCATTCTGGAGTTCTTAATATTATCTTCAACGATAAAAAAAAACTTAATTCATTTCTTCAACAAATGTAATATTTCTTTGTGGGTCATTATTAATTTTATTAAAAACTTTATTTTTACGTACGAAAATCTGTTACGCAAATCTCAAACAGTGTCACAAAATAAAATTTTATTGTAACACTCTCATACAAAGTTTTTTTATAAGTTAATTGAAGGACTTGAACTTACAAAACTTTTATTTCCATTCCACAAGTGTTTTTTCTAAAATATTTAATTAGCGCCATCTGTGAACACGTACCAGTTTCATTTACCCTTAAGAGGTGCACAAGAGTGATTTGAATTTATGTTTTCTTAATACTGGCACAGATGGCGTTGCATAGCACCTCGGGGAGCTCTCATAGACCAAAACTAAGAAGAAGCGGTTAGTTAAAATACATTGTTTTTTGGAATACAGATGTCGCTCTTATAAAAACCGTGAAAACGAATATTAAATTGCTGTCTTCATAATAACAGTTTATGAATACGATTTTTCAAATACTGAAATCCTTTGTATTTTGCTCCAGTTAGGAACTCAACAAATGGAGATATTGCATGAAAGCGTGCCGACTGTCGCCGAACTATCACAAAACTGCAGCAAGTATCAAAGCGGCAAAACCAACGAAGGTTATGCGTTTATCGTATAGGTAGAAATAAAGTGGGACGTCGCTCTATGCCTAGATGTGATTTGTAATAGTTAAGAGGGAACAATTTTTGCGACACTTTCGTTTGCGCGCTTTCATACTAATAATGATTCATGGCCAAACTCCATTGTTTCTTTACCACCTAACAGCCCTCAATCTGGTGAACTAATGTCAGTTATCCTGTAACTCAGCAAATGGTGGGAGAGCTGGTGCATTATTCTCATCATCAATTCGGCTGCGGGCCGCCAATGAAAGTCAATTGATAATCACTCGAAGTAGGGGTGTTATAAACAGGGTGACTCGTACTTGGTGCCAAAAATTTAAGGGCATACTAAAAAAAGTGATCAAACAAATTCTAACTAAGTATTACGTAAATGGGAGAAATTGTACATAGGTTTAGAAAATTACGTTTTTTTTACATGAATACCGCACAAGAGTCTCAACTGCTCCCAACCGTCTGGAGCCAGTGAGACTATCGCATCCCCAATTGGGAAATGTTGTGAGGCTGAAGGTTCACATCTGATCTGATGTTATTCAGATCTGTTCACCAAACACGGCTAAAAGCCATTTCAAGCAACGTTTCAATTCTGAATGTTGGTCTTTCACCAGGGCGATACTGAGAGTATCTTCCACTCTGGAACGTGCGCAAATATACTATATATTATTTTTAATCAATTTTTTGTGAAACAGCACAAATTAATTAAATAAAATTTACTTGCGCACGCCGGGATTTGAACCCGCGACCTTCGGATTCGTAGTCGAGAGCCTTACTCCTCGACCATGGAGGCCGTCAACGTGACTGTTATAAATGTAGTTCCACAGGTGTTATCCCAGGAAAACTTAGATGATTGGAAACCTCCTAATGGAAAAAAAAAGAATAAGAGTAATAAGTACAAATTAATAAATTACCCAATAAATCAATGCAATTATTATTTAGTGGTATCCACTAAAATCAAAATAAAATTACACTCGAAATCAGCTTGATGGTGGAATAACGTTATTACGATAGTGAAATCAGCTTGATGGTGGAATAACGTTATTACGATAGTGAAATCAGCTTGATGGTGGAATTATGTTATTACGATAGTGAAATCAGCTTGATGGTGGAATAATGTTATTACGATAGTTAAATCAGCTTGATGGTGGAATAACGTTATTACGATAGTGAAATCAGCTTGATGGTGGAATAACGTTATTACGATAGTGAAATCAGCTTGATGGTGGAATAACGTTATTACGATAGTGAAATCAGCTTGATGGTGGAATAATGTTATTACGATAGTGAAATCAGCTTGATGGTGGAATAATGTTATTACGATAGTGAAATCAGCTTGATGGTGGAATAACGTTATTACGATGGTGTCATTAAGGACCAGATGAGTTCCTCTATCGATTTTCATGTCAAGACTACTTTTTTATACGAGGCTACTATTATTCCAACCGCCCCCCGTAAATATAAAATAAAAAGAATAATATGTACATACTCAATCTAAGATATGATGTGCATTTGTCATTAACTGTTAGTCGGTAGGTCATCAACAACAAATATTTTGTTATATTTTAGCTTCAAAGTTCTGATTTTTCATGTGGTTATATCTCACACTATTTCGATGTTAACCGTTTTCGATGTACAATCTCTCTTACATATTACCTACTTCACAATTTCAAATGTAGTATTATTATACTTCAACATTTCGCATGAATTACTTTATACCTATGTAATGTGGTTTAAAACAAAGTTAAACATTTCGCACGAATTAACGGTCACCATGTATTTTGTTATCGGGACGAGTGTCAACATTGAGAGCACGCGCGAAGTTCCGAGAAAGAGATTTCGGCTGGGGCCAATCGTGATCTTAATGAAAGAATTGAATCATGTCCTGAAATAGCAATTAGAAGACTATATAACCATTCTGATTCCCAATATCAAAGTAGCCCACAGCAGTAATTTGTCTTCTGAATGTAAATACAACTGCACGTATAGCTCGCTCCTGCACATACTAACGCTAAAATCATACCACAAAGATCAAAGAGTGCCGGCAAACTTCGCTATCGTCAGGATCGTGGGAGCAACTCCCGTTTATACTCGTACGACGTTCGGTGGATGTTTTCGATATTCAATTTATTATTACCGAATGCGAGGATCAGTTTTCATTGTTATTTGAGTTGAGATGAATGTTTTAAATTATTATTAATTAAACGGATTCAAAACCACTTTATGTGGATAATATTATTGCAAAAAATATGCTTACATTAGTCAACCCGGTATTTCTCTACCCTCATCAGGAGACCGCATGACTATACCGACAACTAAACAGAACCGGTACGACGAACTAAGCTGTTAGTATATCAATATCGTTATCACGCCTGAAGTTGCTTACTATATCGATAATTTTATAAATATCAACTAAGAATTACCCTGCTATGACAGCACACATTTTACCTATGGCACGGTCAATGCAAAAAATCAAACCAGTTCGTTTCGCTAAACTTGAAACTAATTCTTGAAGAAAATAATATTAACATCCTAAATGAAAGACGAAACCGGAAAAAAGGACAGAAAATAAAAAGATCTCAGTCGCATCGGGGACTCGAACCCGGGTCCTCTGCCTATCCGGGGCTTTTTATCGACTTCAAATCATGTAAACATATAGTCAAATTGTGAAGCCACAAGCGTTTGTATTCTTTGAAAGTTTCGCTTTTATTTGAAGTTAAATGTATGTCTGAGGGCGATGGAAAAATTCTGGGGGTGATGGTGATCTCGAACAGAAGGACGTCTGAAGTCAGGAACCGCAAGAAATATACATTTAATAAAAACTACTATTTTGTGTGCCTTTAAAATGTGAGCGGGTTATGGGAGAGTGCGTGCAGTCCTTTGAATTTGGATAGTGCATTGAAGTGCACCTTGTCAAATTGTTCGAATGTATTAAAAACTCGGCACATTGGAGGAGTACGCACCAGGGCCGCATTTACGCGCAGGTTATCAGAGCTGGAGTCTATGAACCCGCACCACACATTGTCATTTTCAAAATAATAATAATAATTGGATGATTTGTATAGCGCCGTTTTTGGGAAAAATCACCTCAAGGGCGCTAATAGAATTTAATTATGCAGTTAATAAAAAACAGGCTTCCAACCTCCATGTTAGAAGACAGGCTCGACGTTTTGTCTTTGCTCAGCATTGAAAGTAATATTTTCAGACAACTTGTGAAGATTTGTGAAGATTTGTGAAGATTTGTGAAGATTTGTGAAGATTTTATCAGTAACTTCATCAGCATGAAGTGTAGGCGCAAACCAATTAGCCGCTTAGCTATTTCCAGGGTAAGTTATATTTTATCAAAACAGTGTCTTATCATTGCATTTCCATGTATTTTATTTCAAATTATTTAAATAACCATAATATTGTTTTTTGCATATTTGGGAACGTAGACATGAATCTCAACTTTGAGTTATTTTTTTAATGTTCATGGTGATGTTTATTTTTTTTTATTTTATACGGTCCAATGTCCAATTAAACAAAATACATAACACGAAATGAAATAAACAAGAGCTACAGAAAAAGAACAACACATACATAATACAAGAATGAACTAATTACAAAAAGAGGACAAGAATATACATTTGAGAGAACATTGCCTGTCAAAGCCTGAACACAGTTTTAGTAGAGTCAATGATTTTAAACATTCTAAATAATAACCCTCGAGTTCTAATTTCGTAAAGCCTTACAAAAATCATTCAGACTGGTATCAAAATTTTGGCTTGAGTTAACTTATCTCGACATTCTGGGAAAGCAATTCATTGTTTCTGGATCGTAGGGCAAGGAATGCTAATAACTCGTGTTGAATATCTTAATGACTTTTTTTTCTATTTTATATCATAATTTCATCAACTTCTAAGTACGGTATAATAAAATTTTCAATAATTTAGTGATAAACTTGAAATGTTTCATTTTAAGATTTTAGTTAAAATTGCTCTGAATTGTGATTTTTTCAGATTAATTTTCAAAAAAATTAGCTGGAGCCTCCATTTTACTGGGGGTTATGGATTACTCCTCGGACCCCTCCCCCCACCGGTGGGGCCCGCATCACAGATTCAGAGATCCTAAATACGACCCTGGTACGCAGTTAACGGACTTACTCATATGACAGTGTTCGTAGATGCCTTATTAACGACATCTATGATTTCATGAAAGAACGATAATTCAAAGGTACTAATGTTTAATGCAGTTCTCAACGACGCCAGCCAACAAGTGTTTGATTTATATTTGCAAGGGGCTGTTATGGTCTCTAATGGCCTCTCCTAATGTTATTCAGCTTGAGAAAACGACCGTGATTTTATTGGTCCGATACATTATTCATAATGATACATTGGCACATCATTTGAATATTTTTATTGTTTGTGGTTCACGGTACACTCATACGTGCCCCTTCTTATCGCAATGAATCAAAAATCTACATGAGGGCATTAATCAATATTGGGGACAAAAAATGGGGTACGGTTTGAATCTTAAGCCAAAGAAAACATCTCTATTATTAGCATCAGCGAAAATTGGTTGGAGAGAAAAAAAAATTCCCTTTCAATGACGGAAACCATTTCTTGTTACATAGAATAAGTATTGAAATTTATGTGAAATGAGGAACAAAACTAAGTTTATATTTTAATGTACGCAATTTTATGATATTCCGGTCGGGAACTCACCGCTTCGAGAAGGGATCTCCCTGTCCTGCGCTACTTCAATGGCTTCCGTCCATTGCAGGCCTAGTCTCTCCTCGCATAACCTCTGTACTTACTTTCCCTTAACTTTTTCTGGGGCCAAAGAGCCAACTGGACTTCAAACTTATAAAATATAATTAAAACCTTAATTCGTGTGTCTATTTGCGTATTTCTCAATGGTCCTTGCTATAGCTCCGAAGCCAACTTTTCTGAAAAACTGTCCATGAAATAGAACAGCCAGAGATCTCCGTTTAATATTGCGGCAATCGAGATCCTTAAAAGCGTGTGCCCTTGGGCAACTACCCGATGTGCTCATGCCTTCCGACTGCACTGATTAGTGGAACTTAATAATAACAAAAGTGACAAATCTGTTTGAATGAAGCAATCAAAGTGTCAAACGTTATGATCTGGCGTCTTAAAATTCGCACAGCAAGATAAACCGCAAATTTTCCATCGTAAGATATAATTTTTTAACATCCATTTGCACTTCAGATATTATATCCTGAAAACACACCCATTTTCACTATATTTCCCACCTTAGAACAGGTCTGCGCGTAAACCTATTAAAATATTAAGTATATTACTATAATATGACGTGATTAAAATAATATTACATAGACAAAATACCATAATCATATATCAAGTATATTACTATAATATGACGTGATTAAAATAATATTACATAGACAAAATACCATATTAATAAATCAAGTATATTACTATAATATGACGTCATTAAAATAATATTACATAGACAAAATACCATAATAATATATCAAGTATATTACTATAATATGACGTGATTAAAATAATATTACATAGACAAAATACCATATTAATATATCAAGTATATTACTATAATATGACGTTATTAAAATAATATTAGATAGACAAAATACCATAATAATATATCAAGTATATTACTATAATATGACGTGATTAAAATAATATTACATAGACAAAATACCATATTAATATATCAGTATATTACTATAATATGACGTGATTAAAATAATATTACATAGATAAAATACCATAATAATATATCAAGTATATTACTATATTATGACGTGGTTAAAATAATATTACATAGACATAATACCATAATAATATATCAAGTATATTACTATAATAAGACGTGATTAAAATAATATTACATAGACAAAATACCGTAATATCACACGAATTATAAACATAGACATAAAATACCATGAGAATAAAATGAACATTCAAACAACTCCCCTAAATTATAGTCGACCGCAGACCCGATAGTTCCGTGTTCATGCGACGAAATTCACCGTGAAAATACATTATAACACATATGGAACTAAGTTGGGAAATCCATGTCTCCATTATTAATTCCAGCCAAGTTTGCGGAGTCTCAGGCCGCGGAGCACGGAGGCGAGTGGTGCCCCGTGATCACCCACCGCCATCAGTCAGTGTCAGCGGAGGTAGACACCACGGGGCCTGGCATGGCCTGTGCTGTACAGTGTACACTGTGCAGGCACTTGTCACAGACCACTGAATGCTACTGAAGGCTCCTATACTAAATTACGATTATCCTCTGCATTACCATTCACGTCGTATCGGACACTGGAGCCATTCATTAATTTCCCGGATTTGAATGAGGAGCAGCCGCGGGATTTATAACCTGACTTTTCCTTATTTATGGGTGCTACGAACGGCCTTTCCCTGATTAAAGCATCCCGATGTATTTACCATCTTATTGGAAACAATAATAAGGAACTCCAGTGAAAAATATAATGGCTTTAATGTATTCATATAGATCAGCAAAGCCAATTCTGAATATATAAATTTTATTATATATGCGTAGAATTTATAAATAGTTATTTAAAATTTAATAAAAAAAAACACATCATCAAAACCCCTTGTTATGTTGGTACCATTGCATTTTGAACATCTGACGTCACGTGCGTATTCTGTCTGTGCGCATTCTATTTGTGGATTAGTATGGACAACCAATTATCAACACGGATAATATTAATGCTTAATACTATTATTATTATTCGAGTTAAGGATTATAAAAGGGTACACAATTTTATTACTTATGTTTAGTTATGATTTACTATGAATAGAATTATATAATTATGTACAGTAAAGCTCATCCTTGTTTTGACATTTGACATTCTAACCTTAAAACTGATCAAAACCGATCGTCTATAGATTTGGAGCGTTTTGGCGGGCTTGAAATTGAAACTTTGAAAATTATCTTAACTACGAAAACTAACTTTAGAAAAAAAAACTAAATATGCTGGTATTTAAGTTTGAATGTCGCCATTAATAAAAATAAATTAAAAAATTGGTCAGGAGTTCCTTATTAACTCTGATGCAATAATGTAAACTGTATAAATATTTATTATATTTTATAATACTGATTAGTTCTACTAACTGACTTCGATTTGGATTCTTGTATTTTAATTTCACGTTTTTTTTATATCGTTTGGAGTAATCAGTATTGTCAATATATCCGGACGCATTGAAAACATAGTTAAAAGATAAGATTGACGGTAAAATAAGTATCATTAAAAAGGCGGCGAATAATTAAAAAATATAATTCGTCTGGCATGTGACTCAATTGTGGATACTTTTGCACTCAAGTGACAACATAATATCTTGTATCCATCGGCGGTGGGTGTAGTAATAATGTAACTACACTTGCCACGATCAGGACTGCTAAGCAACACTGACAGGTGTCGGTGAATGTATAGATGATTGTTCTATAATGAGCAATTATATCATTTTTATTAAAAAATTACAATTTGTGATGAGAATTCTTCTCACTGATAATATTATAATATAGGAAAATGATATGTAGCCTTAAGGGTGGATTTACGTAGTGATCAGACATGGATAGCACGTTTTCCCAAACTTCTCCCTCACACCACTGCCCAATATTATAAGCTCTACCGAATTTCTGCTGGCTTCGAACTGTTAGAACGTTTTTATGATTATTATTTTTTAATGCGTGTGTGTGATTCTCGTGTCTACGTGCATTATTCTGAACAGGATAAATTTGTACACCTCCCAAGTTTCCTTCAGCGCACAAGGTTTATTGCACAAAATTTCACCTTCGTTGCATGTCAAATCTTAATTTAAACACTTTATAGCGCATGACTTGTATTTTTAATGGGGGAATGTTTATTTTTTATTGCTAATTAATGCACGAATTGGCAACAAGAGTTTCTCCTCAGAGTGATTTCTAAACGCACTATCGGGTACCTAGCTACGTTAGAAGGTGGTGGATTCAGTTGGGTTGGAGGCAGGGGAGGAGAAGGGGTAGGTCGGGTTTATCCTCCCCCACCCTCCACCCCTACCCTCACCCTCTGAACAGGAAAACCGGTAGCGAGCTTCCTAGAAGCTACCCCAACTGAATAAGAATTGCAAGTCTATTAATGGAGACTGCAATTATTCTAATTCTGTGTATATTTGCATAATCTGGTGCGTGTTGTTGATATCTAGAGACACGTAGGCCTCTGTCTTGTGTTATGGTGTTGTATTGTGTTGTCGTTTAAAACAAATAAAAGAATTGGTTCTAGGTTCTTAGTTTGGGTTTTTCCTTTCTCAAAAAACCCAATCTAAGAACCTTACAACCTACATTTTAAATATCCATTTTATGCAGTTGGCACTTTCGACAAATGTCATTTCATACTAATATAAAAAAATGGCGTCAATTTTTCTTTAATATTTATGCGTTTTTATATAAAGAAAGTAAAAAATGAAGTGCATTATTTTGTATTTCCGCATATGCAAATATTTTTTATTCGTTTTTGTAAATGTAAAGGTGTTTTTCTTTTTTTTTAATTTTGAGTTTTTCTACTGAATTCCAACTGGAAATATTTACCAAAAACCTTTTAAATAATCTTAGCGCCTTCAATTTGTGTCTGCTTTTAAATGTTAAACTGTAGATTATTTCCTAGCTTCGAGAATTATGAAAGAAAATGATTCGGAAATCAGCAAAACAAAACAAAAGATATTCGCCCTTATTCGCTTGTTCGATCCTTCATAGGCAGACGCGGCCGGTTACTATTTGTTACTAAAATAAGACGAGTCATGCGCCTAGAGAAGTCCCATAATATATATAGAGTATGAGGGATTTTTTATTGTTTTCCTATCGAAGGCACTTTGGCATTTTATGAACGTAACATGTAACAGCACCTATCTATATTTTTTTTTGTAATTTACTGATACCGCTAACACTCGTGGTATTTTAGTATTGAAGTGTTTTAGAACGGATTTTTTATGTAAACACCGAACAAGAGACCCAATCTGACTATTCAGATATGGTCACCAAACACGGCTAATGCCATTTTAAGCCACTGTTCGATTCTGAACGGTGGTCTTTCTTCTTGCTGATGATGTATTTACCACTCGCGACAACGTTAATATTCCCATCTGTATTTTTTTTCAGGACTTTCCACACATTACAATGATCCAACTACGAGTTCCCAATAGAGTAACCAGATCAGAAAAAAATCTTAGCCTATCTCCACGCAACACTAATTCTAAGAAAAACTCGTTCGTCTTTCGGGACATCACACAATTTTAACATACACTACTCACCATTTAGCATTTTCAACTCTGCGCCACACTCCATAAAGTCACACCGGCGATCTTTTGAGCCATTTTAGCTTCAGATACCTACTCATCTCATAGTACCACCATTCTATAAACTTTCTTCCTTTATGCATATGTGAACTTTTTTCTTCTTATGAAATCACACATATATATCAACTAGATCGATCCCCACCCCTCTACTTTGCACACCCCAGTTAAACAAATTGTTATGTGACTTTTACATTTATATTTCGTCTTTTATTTTGTATATATTTTTAATTTTATTTTGATTTATTTTCAAATCACTAGATTCACTTATGAATACTACGCAAATGGAAACCTGAAAATGGTCAAATTTATATCACTTATTTGTATGTAAACTGTTGGTCTCCCAAATAATAAAAAATACTTTTTTTTTAAATAAAATAAGGAATTCCCAGATATATGTAAAATGGTAGTAACAAGCTATTAAATACTTTTATTATGAAACATGCATCCTTCTGTGCATAACTGAGTGCTAGAATCTAGTAATGAAACGTTTAACGACTATGCACAATGCATACTGCATAGACTGTTCAAATGACAAGATATTTTCATAAACTTATACCTAGTTAATGTTACCTGATTTGCACATTGGCGTCGCGGGCTCAATCCTGTGCTAGAGAAGGAGTAAAAACTTCGAACAAATCAGGTGTATAAAATGAGATAAGAATAAAGTACAAAGAACACGGTTACATAGTATAATTGATACCATCTTGCAAACATTTGAATTTAATAGAAAGTATCTTTTTATTTGACCTTTGGAAATATTATAGGTATAATAGGTAATACTAATGGAAAGAGCTAGTGAAAAATTGCAAAGCATTTGTAAACTATTGATAAATAATGGCATGTATTAATGTGAACACAATTAAATTAAATATTATTACAATATCTTGTAACGTAAATACTGACCCCGCTCAAACTCATGTCATATATGAGATAAACACAACGAAAATAAAAATATTATTGGCAGACCTGGACTGAACTCAAATATTACTATCCGGACGTCTGCTCTAACCGACGAACTAGTACAAAGCTTCCATAGTTGGCAGGTTAGATAAGGTTTATACGACAAACTTCCAGACCCACTGTGTTTCTCCACTACGCATGGTGTTTTTTTTTTTAAATTGTATTGTTCATGTTTTATTCGGCGACGTGCCGCTTTAGACCTTTATTTTATTAAGTGCGATATTTTAAAGACTTCGTTCATTATGTTATGTGATATACTGCACAATATCTTATCAATTTATAAATTAATACTCTAATTTCATCAGGGGAGATATTTATCAAATCGTTCGATTTTGACTCGCGCTCTTCCACATCTCGCTCTAAAATATGATCGATTACTGCGTGTACCGCATTTGTGTATCCTCGGAGTTAATTTGTATTTCAATTCATTCTAATTTGATCGACTTTTTCATACGTTTCGAAGTTCAGTAAGGTAGACATTTGCTTGGACTACATAAAGTTCCCCGGTTTTGCTTAGTTCCAGCGACAATCCTGAAAATATTACTCGAACATTGTAAAACAACACTAAGTTTTCACTTAAAGTTGTAAGATATCACAAACGATAAAAATTCGGGGACTGCTTTGTACTTTGTGTTTGCCATTTGCTTGTTTCTGACAGTAAAAACAATTTTATTTGAGCACCTACCGGAGTGAATATGAACTACATAAAAAAACAATTAAAAATTTTCTCAACCTTATTCTATTGTAGTTGTATTTTTGTCGCTACTATTTCAAATGTTTGTTTTTTATTTATGCTTCTTATGGCGTTAATTAAGGACCTTCCCGGAATAAGGGTCTACCTATATAATGCATTAAGTAAAAAAGTTTTTTTTTTTTTGGCAATACTGCTATGATTCATATCTGTAATATGATTTTTTAATTAAAAAACCTTTGTAACCATTTTCCTATCCTTTATAACTAACTATCCTTGAAGATAGTTAGTTATAAAGGTTAAAAAGTTAGTTATTTTTTAATCAAAAAATTCATATTAAAATAATTCCAATATGAATTGATAGTTTCAAAATTATAAATACTTAATATTTGTAGTGGATTTTTTTTTCAATCCATATAAGAATGCATGTTACGCAAAATAGCGGACCCTAACTCTAACAGGGTCGAACTGTCATATCTGGCTATTAAAGCCCTAAACACTTGGAAAAGGGGGATATCCGATACAGAAAACTGGAAGGATAGTGTGCGTAACTGCGAAATGTGAAACCATTTTTTGCATCACCAAAACAAATAGATTTTTTCAAATAGGTCCTTGTTTCAGGGAGGTCTTGAATTGCGTAATTTGCTCCAATTTTTCATTCAATTGTCTTCAAAATTGAATTTTAGATATTGGAACCGAGGGATGAAAGATGCTTATTTTTGCAGACCAATTTTTAAAAGAGAATTATTGCTGTCTAAAAACATTAAAATTCAATTGGTAGTACCTTCTAGCCATTAGTACCTACATAAAGTAATTAACCGAAAAATTTGGAACTTTTCATAGTCCGCGACATTCTAAGTAATTATGAATATTTGTAACTTTTAATAATTATTATCAAAAATCTCAAATAAAATAATCTTTCAAATAAATACCTACTCTTCTTTTGCCAATAACCTTCTAATAAATATAATATAAATGGCAAATAGGATTTAAATAATAACTGCAATATTACGCAATGTGCAGTATTTTATAATATGCATGCAAAATCATATCATCTCAAACAAAAACTTTGTAATTTAACGTTTTAATCTGGAGTGACCTGCCAGGTAAGTATGTTTTCTATATATGTACATAATAAGATAAACCCTAGCAAGTAGTATTTGTACAGCGCCCCTGGGGTGATTTTTCACAAAAGCGGCGCTATACAAGTCATCCAAGTATTATTATTATTATTACTATTACGTGGGTACACGCCTACGTGAACTTTTCGCACATTTCATAAGATTAAGTTTTACTTTATAATAATAGCAATATTTAGGTTAAGTTAGGTGAGGTTTGATTAGGTTATGTTAGGTTTGGTTTGGATAGGTGAAGTAGGTATGTTTAGATTAGGCACTTGTAATAATAATAATAATAATATTCGGATGATTTTTATAGCGCCGTTTTTGTGAAAAATCACCTCAAGGGCGCTTTACAAATCTTACTTCCTATTCTTACATTATTCCTATATTAAATCTATGACATTTTTTTTTTTTTTGGACACTATCATTATACATTATTTATAGACCATATAAAGGATGCAGTTAAATTATGAAAACTAAATACGGCTTGGTCTAAGTTTTCATACATGTTTAATTGAAAAAAAAAATAGAAGCTATCTGTATTTATTCCTTACGATATATTGCAAGACGCTAATACGAATGATAGGAGTTATGTAAAGTTGGGCGGCGGGTGAGGACGGGGGCCGGGGGTACTGATCCTTTCTTCCAATCTTCTTTGTCTTTGTTGGTGACGCCCCTGGGCTGCGTAACGGGACGCTCGGTGTTGGTTTGCCCATACGCCAGGTGGCGCTCGTCGGCCGGCTTCAGGATCTGGAAAGACCACATCAGCGTGTCGTCTATTTCTCGCCCCAGCCGGTGGTATCCTTGTGAAGGTCGGACCACAGCAGGCCGCGGAGCAGCCTTCTCGGGCACGTCCGTGGGCCGCATGATGCACCGGATCTGCTCCGTGAACTGGAGGTCAGAACTCAGGTTGCTGTGACAGCAGAAGATCTTCTCGTCAAATGTTTTTATTTCCTATTACAGTGTTCAAGGTTATACAGCGATATCTTTGCAGCTTATTAAAGGCTCCAAAATAGCACATTCACCATTAAGTTTGAGTTTGAGTTGTCTAGCTCGTATACGATATTGTTTACAATCACCACAGTTCAAAGAATAACATTGTAAATCATTTACTTTGGGACACTTTTAACAAGCAAAAAGGTCTTTTAATAAGCACATGTGTCGAACGCTTCGACCGACCGATGCTTTTGGGTTAGTTTAGAACGACGCGACAGATTTGAACTTAAAATATTTGGGTTTTTATTTGATTTTTTATTATAAACTTGATTTAAGCCCGAAACGGCCACACTAAAATTATATGATTTTTATAAATGTAACCTATAAATTATTGCGGTTATTTTACGCTACTTTAACACCGGAAAAATTAAGAACTAAGCAATATTTCCCAGATAAACTGGAGCGCTTATAAAAAGCTGCCGGCTGCTGCGAGAGCGCCAAAATATTTGTAGTTTGGTTAGGTTATGTTAGATTGGACTAGGTTACGTAAGGTTCAATCGGGTTGACATAAATTAATAAAAATATACAATATTTTTAAAATATTAAATCGTAGTTGTCAAATTATGGTTTGAATTGGGGAATGATAAAGAACAATTAATTCAAGTATCCATTTACAAGCATGGAATTATGAAATAATATTTGGAAATAATAATAAAATTTAATCAATGAGTGCAACGGAAAAAAACGCTTGTAATAATTTATTGACAGTGAATTTTGATTTTTTCAAACTCTCCTATCTTCGGCGTACAGTGTTGGTCAGTTATCACTATCAGTGGTCAGTGCTCGGCTGGCCAGTTGACCGGTTGGCCTAGGAGCCTCGTCATGATCATGATGTGTAGGTAGTAGGTGGGAGGCAGCATGGCAGCGCACCCCGGGAATACAAAGCGGATGGAGAAGGATCAAGGCTCCGATAAATCCGAATATTGCCACCATTAGGATTCAGGCGGGCGACAGATGCGCGAGATAAAACGGTGTTACACCACGAAAAAAACATAATTGATTTGCCATGTCGCCGTTTTCGTAAACATCCTTGTATGGTCGAGCGAATGATTCATGGGCATTGATTTATGTGCGGACAATCACACAGTCATACTAACTTCACTACCGCATAGATCGTCACATTGCACTTATCGTATACACGATAATCACTTCGATCACACAAGATACCCGACCTCATGCAGTACAGGCGAACTCAATCTACATAACTTAATTACTTCTCCATCGCTAATTTCTAAAGAAACACTGTGTATTATTTAAATCAGCATTCAACTTATCATGAAAAATAAAACGTAGTATTTACTCGCGAGCTTTTTCATAATGTGGTTTTATTACCGAGAATCGAACACCAGAATCATCTGATCACATGCCATAAGCATAGTATGCCCTGTTCAACGCGCACGACTATTCTCCTATGACATCAGACACGATAATATAATAAATATTAATTAATAAATCGCAGGGGTGACCTCTGGCTCCAACTGGCTCCGCGGTAACAATAAACTATTGTATTTTAATCGCCAGGAGAAATCATATTAAATCCCAAGCTCGTTGAAGTTAAAGTTTTGTGTTTTCTTTTTTTGAATTCCATTGAGCTGCCGCCGGTGTTAATATATGCGTATCATTACCACGAACGATTACAGCCAGTAAAAGTGTGTAATAACAATTTTATAAATACCTCAGCACTCGTAATATGGTAATAACAAACAACCATGAAAATATTAAATATTAAAAATTAAACCTTTATCACAGAAGTAACCTAAAATAATAATAGACAGCATCTCAAAGCCATTTTCTAGCTTTTTAAAACCACCTTAGAACATTCTAAAAATGTTTTCTTTAATAATTAGCCAAGTGTTGTCATTTGTGAAATGTTATCTAATATGGAGATAGCTCCTCAATTAACGCAATTAGTTGGTCGCCTTCTGATATGTTTATATTATATTTCACATTCCAATGTACTTCTAATTTTATGCATGAGTTTTGATTTACATAATGTGTAATATATATATACTGTATCCCTACCTACTTAGAGACGAATGTGATGATTCATCTGAAAACAATGTTTTTTTTAAGTTCCTATGTATGTATAAACATGTACGTACAGCGGTGGAATAATGTTTTTTTATCTCGACCGTCGTGTAAAATTTACTCATTAGATTCCGTATAAAATGGGATATAGGTACACACCTACGAAACTTGAATCCACAATGAAAGTACATGTCAAATAGGAGAGGAGTCTCGTGGTCGGTCCACTGTTCGGTGGATGAACAACGCAACGGTGGTAAAAAGTCGAATCATTCCGCCTGATAAAAACTGTCATAAAACCGTACGCAATCGGCATACTGCAGACGAGCTGCCGTAATGTTAGGTAATTTGGTAATTGCCGAATACAAATGGATCCATTACAAGAAGATTTGTATGTATCACACGGCGTGTCTTCTTTTATTCCTATAGATCCTGGTAGAGCTGCGGGCACCAGAATGTAGCAGATTCTAGATTCATGGAGTCAAACTTACCTGGCACCTGACTGTCAGGCGCTCTATCGAGGAGGGCTCCCGGGACGTGTATTATGTCCTCGCAGTAAAGGGTGTCGGTAAGATTGATGGCTATCTGTATCCAATAACGTCCAGCGTACGAACTACTACAATTACTACTAGATAATCTGGGATATCGACAGCGAAAGGTCAAGCAGACGATTAGTATGATCGGGCGGAGACCGTTCCACGAACTATAGGCAGCTAATTGTGTTTTATCGATGAGATTGCTTCCCACATTTAAACGTATTTCCACTCGGTTTTATTTGTTTTATAAGTGAATACTAACACGGCCACGGAGCCAGTGGGACTATGGCAAATATGGGGAGAGAAAAATGGTGTTTGGTTGAATTTGGGAATGATATTGGCTATTCAAATCTAGTTAATGGGACTCTCATAGACATTTCAAGTAACGTTTCGATTCTAAATGCTGGTCTCTCACCGGGTATATACTAAAAGTATAATAGCTATTCAGGTATAGTTACCAAGCAAAGATAAATTCATTCTAAGTACCTATTGTTTTGATTTTGAATAGCGGTTTCTCACACCAGGGCGATACTGAAAGTATTTTCCAATTTAAAAATGTAGAATATAAAAATTCGCTGAAACGAAACGCAAATTTTACAAATTTTAAAATATTATGTGAATAATAAATTTCTCGACAGTTTTAAATTATCTACGATGTTATAATAATAAAAGATCTTCTTCGAAATTCACAGAACATCTCTTAGAGAATAATCACGTCTCTCTTGGCAACAACGAGCCTAAACCCTTACATATAGAAAGAAAGGGTCTTAGCTTAAATTTACTTGAACAATCGGAAAATAATAAACGAATGAATGATCCTAATATAACAATAATTAATAACTTGAGGAAAATGATTTATTCCCCACTTCTCAGCATGTTCACAAGACCAAAACAATATAACATATTTAAATAAATCAATTAAGAAAACATTGTCATTTAAATGCAGGGAAAACACATTATAAATGTAAGTACCTCACAGAATAGAAAATTTTAACTACATCGGTTTTTCCAGGAATAAATAATTTTAAACACCGTCCAAATTAGAATTAGGTGGGGGGGAAATAAAATAATATAAGTAAGTCGTCGCAATGTCGATTAACCGCAGTTTGAAAATGGACTTGAGCTGTCACAATAATAAAACTAAAAAACTTGTAGAACTTAATGATAACATTCTTAAATTGCAAAACAAATCAAATTGAGTTCTACGAATCAAACCCAAAAACAATTAATACTTCTATTCAAATTGCCCTACTTTCCTAAGTAAAGAATGAGAAGAAAATCTAAGGGGGGGTAATGAGGAAAGATGGGGATTTTTAGACAATCCTGTTGTTTATTTATTTAAGGAACACAAACAGTCTTAAAACTAACATAATGTACAGCAGAAATGAAAAAAAAAACTGTATATAATATTAATGTTGACGGATAGGTTGATAAAACTAAGTAATGAGTGTACAGTGTAAGACAAAACGTAAAAAACAAAACAAAGTAACAAATCAGTATAAAAATAAGATATAATGAAAGAGTAATAAACACTGTAATTACAGTGTGTGTTTACATGTACAACAATAAAATAAATATTATGATTATACCTACACCTGGATAGAGTGGGAAACAGGTATTGGAGTTGGGTCGGCGAAGGAGAGGTCGAGGATGAGGGAAACATAGTTGCCGCACAAGTAAAATAAAAATAAGAGGTACTAATATTACTTTAATTATCATGAAATCGTGTTATCCGCACCCAGAATATAATACAGTCTATAACGATAGTTAAATAATTAAAAATGTACTTTGTTTACACCATTTTTTTAAAAATAAATAAATATCTCTACATGTTTCGACAGCAATGCTGTCATCCTCAGGAGTATATGAATACTAAAAAATAATTTCAAGTATAGACAAATGATAAAAATTAGAAAAATAATTTAGGAATATACAAAAATTAAAAATTAAAGTTGGTAAGTAATTAATCAAAAATGCCAATTTAAAATAATTATAAAACATTGAATAACAAAATTTATATTACAAATTAAAAAAAAAGAAATTATTATTATTATTAATATAATAATAATGACGCCACAAAGTTACCAATCGTTTGAAGAAATTAGAACGATAGTAACTAGCAGTGAATATGTCAGCATGTACGTCTCTATTTGCAAGTGTATTGTTGTACCAGTTACAAGTCCTTTCCATAAATTCATTTTGATTGGAATTGGCGTTGTATCTATCAATGTAAAAAGGGTGTTCCGCACAGAGCAAATAATATAGAGAGATTTCCTAACATGCAAGAGGAAGAAACCAAAATAAGAGGGGCAGGGCGAGCTAGGCATGCCGCCAATTTAAGTAAAACACCAACCAAGTAAAAAGGTTCGGCTTGCTTAAAAAAAACGAATATTTGATTAGAGTATTTAGTTTGACCCTTTTTATAGATGTTTTGTAATTTCTTTAATTCAGTAAATATCACGCGAAACAAACGTGGACGACTGTGAACTAAACTGGTATCAAAATATGTGTCACGTGACTATTGGCTCCAGCCGTCGAAATCATAATTAGGGCAAGTCTATTAATTCTGACGTCAGTGGTGTTCCGTCTGCCATATCGAAGCGGTTTGTGGACAGTCAACTTAATTTTGTACAGGAGCATCTGAACCGCCACTAACCTCCTGTTGAAGAGTTTCATGATTCTAAAATATTTTCCGATTTCATCATAAAAGCTGTATACGTTAAATGATTTAAAATTAAGAAATTCGAGAAATCGCTTCTGAACTCTTTCTAACCGGGTGGATTCCAAACCTGTGAAAAATACTCCGGGTGTGGACGAACATGCTAATTATAAAGAAACACGTAAATAATAATCTATAACTTGTAAATTTTATGTTACTTAAAACACAAATATTTTTTTTCAAATACCTACACTTCTCTGTAGAATTTTCACAAAAACCGCCCAATTAAAATAACGTCATCAACGGGAAAATACATCCCATGTGCACGAAAATTAGTTAAATACATGTATGTAAAATCAGAAAAATGTTATTTGTACTTCAAATTTTAAGTATTTCTAATTTTGAAAGTGGAATTCCATATTAAAATGATTTTTTTTGTATTAAAAAACCTTTGTAACTTTTTTCCACTTATTTATTTTCGACCGGACCGGTTTCACCCTATCACGGGCATCGCCAGACTGGCACAATTAAAACTAAATCTATGGTTTATATAGCATCGATGTCAGGAGTGAGTTCCCCTGCTTTCTAATACTGTTTTTATTTATGACATGAAATTTGTTTTATTTGCTCACGGTACTGTTTACCCTCTGGAAGACAGATTACATTGTGTTTATTTACTGAATCTATGGGTTTTTTTTTAAACTATGTAAAGTCATTCGTGTCAGCTTTTATTTGAAGAGATGGTTCTTTCTGGTTTTGTTTTTTCCCCTGTGATTTCCGTCTTGTTTGCTAAAATGAATTTTATAGCAGTTTTTGTCCTGTAGGTACATGAACTACGGGTAACCAGGTACATTTTTATTGGGTCTTTAAAAAATTTTATTCCTGCATCTAAAACTACAAAACGTATTTTTATTATATTTTGAAAAACAATCCGTAACTCTCAAGAATCAGATTTTAGTTCCCCCTGGACAATTACGTTTTTGGAACATTATAGAAATTTTCCCGTTAACGACCATGTATGTATCCTTCAATCTTAATCTATTAAGATAGAAATAATTTAATTAATATTCGTAGAAATATTGTGACGCAAAATCGAATATTGTTGGTCCTCACCGTTGCATAAAAGTATAACTCTCTATAGGGGTCTGATACAAATCTACGGTATATTATTTTAGGCACGAAGTATTTGGAATGAAAATCGGGTTATGATTTTATCGACTGATCACAAACCACCCACTAAATTATACTTCTACTCTTTGCCTTGACATATCAATAGGCACTTAGGTATAACTAATGTGTAAAGTTTTGCTAGATTAGTTGGAGGTCCATTTTATCAATATTAACGGCAGTTAGTCGACACTCGCTGACACGCTAATTACAGTTGACAGTTGTCTATGACTAAAATAGTGTTAGTCCGCTCCCTAGATGACCATGTCTACAAGTCGATAAACGTCGTTACCAAAAAGCGGAAATCGAAATTATTGACTGCTTTTTAACCCTCCCTTCCCTATGATGGGTATCTTCTACACGTTGCTTCTAATAACCATCAATATCTCTATAAATATAATAAATACAAGGTTAAGATTTCAGGTATTCCTCCATAATATATTTACCCATTGATTTGAAAAATAATATTAATAATAATCAGAATTTATTGGGGACATCGGAGGTATTTTGTGAATATCGGAAACAAATTCGAGTATAAATAGAGCTGTGAGTGCCTCGTCCTTGGGTCTCGACGATACGTGAAGAGTGTGCGGGTAGCACGACACTATATGCGCATCTCACTTTTGCATACTACACTGTGGAAGCGCGAGGAGCTCAATGTTATCAGTCGGAGGTAGCTCTAGGGCTTGCAACCAGAGTGGGCCTATGCATGTTCCGTGAGCGTTTCCAGATGGTTTTTTAATGTTTTCAGCAAATAAAGCTCAATTATTACAATTTACTTCAATTATAATTAATTAAGGGGACCAGCTATGAATATTCTTATTTTTCCGATTTAAAATCGCTAATTTTTGTTCGTGTACTGTCTACCCAACACCGGATCGCGCGTTTTTATTTTAGCACCATAAGGGAAAGGTTAACGAACGGAAACAGATTCGAATATAGTTAAACGTACTTACGACAGTTGTTCAAGAAACTACGGATTATGCTAACGACTATTATTGGTCACAAAGCAACAGCAAAAACCTAAAATAATTTGTAAAATCTGGTAAAAGCGACTCTGAAGAACTCGTTTGAATTTAACGTTTCAAAATGTTAAATAGCTCATTGTGCCATAGACAACATGTGTCGGTGTCGCCCATCATTGGTGATTTTTTTATAGATATTAATATTCCTGAGATTCTTAAGGCGTATGTGTGGTAAAACCATGTATAACCGTGTGATAAATGTTGAGATTTGCAAAGAATGCAAGGCTGATGTGAGCGTAATGAGTAAACTTAAGAAAGGGACGCTTAGATAGTTTGGGCATGTAGAGCGGATGAACAAAAAAGGAGTCTAAGAATATGACGCGAATGCGAATGGAAGAAGAAGCCGAGAACTCCCGAGGAATATATGGCACGATCAATCAAATACTTGAGTGGGACCATGTCAAGAGTCAGAATAACAGAAGGGTATGTATGAGACGATGTATGAATGTGAATGAAGCATGAAGTGTGAGACCGAGTTGTTTGGCGGTCCGTCGTAACCTTGCGGGGAAATGGCGTGATGCTTAGTTAGTTAGTTGGATAAAAAAATATCCATAAAATATTAAGTAGCTCTGGGTATATAAGCGATATTGATAAACTAACATCGCCAGGCTAAATTTATAGTATCGATTCTACTTAGTAACTTACCTACTGAGTAGTACGTCTATACTTTAACATATCAGTACCTAGACGTGTCAATGTATAAAGATTTGCGTATTGCTGGGGAGGAACCTAGCTATTTAATATGAACGCGCGCGTCTGGCGTCAGTAGCTAAAGCAGTAGCCAGCAAGGCAGTCTCAGGACTCACACAGGTAGTCTCGGTGGCAGGCTCATGCCCAGTCTCCAGTCTGCTTTATGTAACAACACTCCATCACGAGTCCCGGGTTCACCAGACACCTCGCGATATGTATTACCAAACCTCACGCATCGAGACTGGGAAAAGCCATCCATAACGGTTACGGGCACGTCGGTCGTGCAACTGACTTTTGTATGCAGATTGGGCGGTCGGTGGTCGAATGTATTCTGTATTGTCTGGGATTGTTTCCCTGTTTAGGATCTTCGAACTCTCATTAATGACGCTCGTAAACTCTGATCACCTTTAATTGATGAACCATAGAACAGCTATAGTTATTTTTATTACAGGTGGAAGACCTACAGTCTCCGATGTTTAGAATGAACATAGTAATGATTGATGTAATTAAATCTAAAGATGGTTTGGGCATATAGAGCGTATGGACGAAGAAGGGCATGTAAGGGGAATATGTGACGCGAAAGTGATTGGTAGAAGAACTCGGAGATACCCGAGGAAGACATGGCAGGATGAAGTGAATCAGATACATTAGTCGGGCCATATATCAAGAGTCAGAATCACAAAAGAGTATGTATTTGAGACAATGTATGAATGTGAATGAAGCAAGGAGTGTATACCAAGACAGAGTTGTGTGGCGGTCTTGTTGGTTAGTTAGGTGGTTAGTTTAAATAGTCAACATCCTACGGCACCGTTTAGTGATTTATTAACCTCAAGGACGCTTCATATCGGTTGTTGTACAACAATATTTTTTTTTTAATCCAGAAGATGTGTATGGGTAGTGCCATGCAATACATTCCATAAGTGATAAAATTTTAAAAGAATAATAAAAGAAATAACATATAAAATAAGAAAAAAAAATTATGATAAAAAATTAATTAATAAAAAATGCCAAATAGCCATACATTTGTTAGAAGAGAAAAACGTTTATGGTGGATATTTGACGGTTTCCCGTCTCCAGGGGGCCATCAAGAGGGAATTTCTGTAGCGCTGAATTATCTCGGTAGGCGGAATGGTTATCGATATGCATTATAAGGTAATCTTTTCTAAAAAGTGTGCTTTTAATTAACCATTATAGTTTTCAAAGCCAGTTTCCGACATCAAACTAAATGAGAAGTCAATCCAAAAATGTGACGCGTTCAATGCTCTGTCCCCAAACACCGATCCGATTTAAGATTCTCACGACCAAAAGGATGTATAGATATATAAGTGGTCAACTTTACATAGCGTCGTTTCATAGTAAAATCACTCATAAAAAAAGTTTTGAATAACGCAACAGAATATATTGTTTGATTTTTTGTGGTACCTACGTAATAAGCCGTGTTGCGCTTCTCCTCTCGAAGACAGCCTTGCAGTGTCGATCATTAGGGCAGGTGTGATCTGCCACTACACCTGCCTTGATGATGGACAAGATTATCTGAAATGTTGCCTCAAGAAGGAGGGGGAAGCGCAGCACACCTTATTACCCAGAAAATAAATCAATATACTCAGAGTACTCTTGTTACGTGACGAGAAAAAAGGAAATTTTAGGAGAAATATTATTTGTAGAAGCAGCGACAACTCTCTGGCGCTCACCGCGTTTTGAACTTTGCTCATCACTTTCTGTCTGGAATTTATAATATATGTATTTTTTTAATTTGAAGCATCATTTCCAGCGTGAGCTATGAAGCTATATCTAGTGAAGAATATCATTTTAAATAATTAAAGAATACAGCATGAGTCATCTTGTTAGATCCATTATTTCCAACTGTTTGATAGTAAAAATGACAAAAAAAAATTTTTTGACTAGGGCGAACTCAGACTACAAACAAAAATGATCTATATTTCATTTTGAGTTGGATGAGTGAGGATGAAGGTTAGATTCCTGTGCTAGTTAAATCCAATAAAAAATAAAAGACGACCAATCGACCGTTTAACGACAAAGTCGCATTTCTGTTGAACATTCTTCCGAAAGTATCACTGATTCGGATTGTATAATATAGTTTAATGGGCATGACATTAGTGAAACTGTCACGTCCCGATAGTGACATGATTTGCGAAAACTGACCAGCGAAATTTAACAACGCCGTCGGAATACCCAAGGAACCAGTGCCGGATTATCCGCAAGGCGGAGTAGTCAATTGCCTATAGACCCGCTCCTTTTAAGGACCAGACTAGAACAGATCAAAAAAATTCTGTAACGCTTTCTAAAAATGTTTCCCAATTTTTTTTTTTCAATCTCCTCACTATCTGTTTGTCCCAGCGGTCGCTTGCGGGAATTTAAAAAAAAATGATTTACGTATGAATTAAAGGTAATCGTTGACATTTTCAATACCACTTACAGACAGTTTTGTGACTATATTTTGACCCATGTCACATTGAAATTGTCTCCATGACTTTGTATACATTTCCTATCAACCTTTCACTTCTTGCGTGTTTGATACAGATTATCATCTTTTGTATAGTTAAAATCATTAATAGATAAATGTTGACTTACGTGTGCTTTTTGTTATTCCTAATACTTGTCTTTGTATATTTTTTACCATATCTTATTTATTGTAATTTAATTTAATCTATATATATTAGTGTACAGCTCTTTTATAGAAATTATGAAAATTAAATAAATAATTAAATAAACAAATACATGAAACCTAATTACATGTTTTCTTATTTTGAAAAGTTTAAACAGTTCTTACAATAAATACTATTTTTTTATTTATCGTTATCGAACAGGAAAGAGGACAAAACATGTTGCGGGCTTGACCCTGGAAAAAAATCATTTTAAATCTGACATTGAGTAAACAAAAAAAAATCTTATTTCCTTAAACCTTATGAAGGTCAGAATAGGAGATAGTTTGGGAGGGGAGACATACTGAAGAGATAAACAGATAGAAAAGCGTTGTTGGCGTGTCCGCGTCCCCGCCGATTAAGCTCAAATTTTCCTCACGTTTAGTGAATTATTGATAAAACTTTTGGCTTGAGAATGGATAACACTTTTAGATAGATTTTTTTCTATTTTTTGAACCTCCCATGACTGGATCCGGCACTGCGAGGAACAATGGCGATATTCACATCATTGTTGAGATAAAACAGGCTGTTACCGGATGCTGACACGTCTCATACAATAATAAGGTGCTAGATCCGTATGGCATGTAGCTGCTGGCTGCTAGCTGTTCGCTGCTCCATACAGCAGCACCCGCTGAAACAATATATTCTAATTGACCTTCGATTATTCGCTGTTTATTGCACAAAATACCCACGTAATGCTGATGTGAAGTTAAGTCACGACTCTGTCTAACTTGATGGGCTTTATTAATACTTTATTCTGGTACTTTCGTCCGATAACACACGTTTAATCTCTGGAATATCTACCAGGTATTGCCAACGGCTTGATCGCTACCCTATTTTAAGTGGATTGCGGCCGTATAATAATAATAATAAAAACGTGCATTGATAAGAATTACTTTGTTTAAACCACTGTTTTTAAATAAAAAATTCACACTAGAAATTTAAAAACGAAATTATGTTAATAATATTAAAAATATTATTATTAATAATTACTAATTATTAATACATTTAAGAGATAACTATTTACATAAGCGTAAGCCAGTTGTATTTGTATGTAAAATTTTCAACCTTTATTTAAGTCAAAATAAGGATTTGTTTCCAAAACATTATTTTCAGAATAATTACAATTACTTAAACACCTTAGGTGCTCCTTAACTCTAATATTAAAATTTCTTGAAGTCTTTCCTACATAAAAAAAGTTGCAATCGTTACAAATTAATTTATATACCCGGTTTATTTAAAATATCATCTTTATCCTTGCCAATGAAAATACGTTTTTTTATTATTATTTATTATTAGTATAAAAAGCAGGTTGGATAGTATTTGGGATATTTTTAATTAATAAATAAAAATATCCCAAATACCCAATAACTATTATCATACAAAAATTATATTTTTCTCCTCTGTTTGCTAACATCAATTATTATTATTTGTCTGTAATTGTCATTATTTTTACTATATTATTTATCCTGATGAGGGGAGCTTTGCAAAAAAAAAACATGTATATATATATATATATAAAGTGATTCTTATTCATTATGACGTAGTGAAGCTGGTTTTTAGCAGTGCCTCTAGAAATCAGATAAAATTAAAGTTAAATGTCTTACATAAAATCCTACACTTGAATAAAATAAAATACAAGTAATTAAAAAAGACTATTAATAATAAAATTACTTTTTTTTTAAATCGCTAACGCCAATTTTTATTTTATTGTTTATCATATCGTTTATTATGATATTGTGCGGCTGACTGCTTAGTCAGCAATAATTCGCTGCTAAACTTCATGAAGCACTGCAGCGATGTCGATCTTCGAATAGATAGTGGTAGTTAATTCTATAGTTTTGTTGATGAATAGCTGTAATTACCCTCAAATGTCTGGGTAAATGTAAACGGTCTCTTTGGCGTGCATTGTGTGCATGTGCCGACATACTCATGATCGCATTATGCATTTCTCACTTAATTTAGCCTAACCTAACCTAACCCAACACATAGAGCGTTATGTGGAGATCGATCAAGTGAGACAATAAAAAAGAGGAACGCTGATGATTTAGGTAGGTTAGGTTAGGTTAGGTTAGGTTAAGTTAGGTTAGGTTAGGTTAGGTTATTCTCCATTTTTTATCCCACATTATTAGCAGCTATCTTTATAATGATTACACAGTTCCTAAGGAACACAATTATAAATTATACAGTGTCTCGGATTAATATCCGAATTATTTTATTTATATGAGACATCTATTGACTTTTTATAAAAAAAAATATTCTGGTCCTGGGTTCGAGTCCCAGATGCGACTGAAATCTTTTTATTTTCTGTCCTTTTTTCCGTTTTCATATTTCATTTAGGTTATGTTAATATTATTTTCTATAATGATGTAAGTGTATATTATACATTAGCAAATAAACGTTTTGTTAAAAACATGAATTTCTGAGACGTACTTGATTGTTATACAGATGCAAAATACAATAAAAATTGCAAATCAATATTTTTTTCTTAGCATTATGCATATCACTCTTAACCTAACCTACCTAAATCATCAGCGTTCCTCTTTTTTATTGTCCCACTTGATCGATCTCCACATAACGCTCTATGTGTTGGGTTAGGTGAGGTTAGGCTAAATTAAGTGAGAAATGCATAATGCGATCATGAGTATGTCGGCACATGCATACAATGCACGCCAAAGAGACCGTTTACATTTACCCAGACATTTGAGGGTAATTACAGCATTTCATCAACAAAACTATAGAATTAATTACCACTATCTATTCGAAGATCGACATCGCTGCAGTGCTTCATGAAGTTTAGCAGAGAATTATTGCTGACTAATCAGTCAGCCGCACAATATCATAATAAACGATATGATAAACAAAAAAATCAAAATTGGCGTTAGCGATTTAAAAAAAAAGTAATTTTATTATTAATAGTCTTTTTTAATTAGTTGTATTTTATTTTATTCAAGTGTAGGGTTTTATGTAAGACATGTAACTTTAATTTTATCCGATTTCTAGAGGCACTGCTAAAAACCAGCTTCACTACGGGCTCCGGAATATATAATTTAGCAGTGACCTTTTTGTTAATTGCTAAAATTATATAATACGTAAAATAATTTATTGACAATATAATATTTTTATTACTTCTTCAAAAGACGCGTAATCACTTTGTGGCGTCATAATTAATATGAATCATGAATTTGAGATATGATATCGATGAAGATGACATAAATTGAACCTGTCTCATTAGCTAAGTTGGTTAAGCGGTTGCCCCGGTTTATTACAATGATTAAATATTAAAATGAGCTTTTTAAATTCAATGAAAATAATTAATAATAAAAATTGAATATAATATACACGTTTATTGCTGTTTAAATTTGGTCTACCTCCACCCCACACCGTTTTGTGAACCGGTAACCAGCGAATATGTTAGGTTTAAAAGTTGGTCACCCCAGAGTAGTAACAGCGAAAAAAGATTAATATTGGATAAAATCTAAAGATTCTCGATGCATTTGCCAACACACATTAAATTATTTGCCTTTTTTAGTTGCTCATTGAAACAAGTTTATTTTTATCATCTCTTAAATCGCAATATTAAATCATCCGAAAATATAATAAAAATGCTTACTAATTGGTAGGTAATATTCAATAGATAACATTTGATCATTATACTCGTAAACGGGCAAATCATTTTAAAGAGCGCACGTTTGAATGTGTTTGTGCACATTGATAGTGGTTTAAACTAGTTTGACCTAGTTTGTAACACCCGCCCGCAATCCCCTCTTTCCCCGCAATGTGCCTACGATACAGTACACCACTTCACAAATGAGAATTTCTTTGTCGACGGTCTCCGTGATTGAGTGGTTACGATCCTCGGCTACGAATCCGGAGGTCGCTAATTCAAACCTCGGCGTGCGCAAGTAAATTTTATTTGATTATTTTCATAATGTATTCATTAAAAATATTATATAGTATATTTGCGGCATGTTCCAAAGTGATCGATTCTTTCAGTATCTCCCTGGTGAGAAAGACCACCATTTAGAATCGAAACTTGGCTTGAAATGGCTTTAGCCGTGTTTGGTAACCATATCTTAATAAACAGGTACTTCCCCACCTTCCTTTCCCCGTCTCCTTCCCCTCCTCATTACCTTCAGCATCACAACATACCCTAAATGGGGGATGCCATAGTCTGACTAGCTCCAGATGGTTGAGAGCAGTTGGGGCTCTTGTGCGGTACTCGCATAAAAAAATTATTTGCCTGTACCTATATTATATATTATGTATTTTAAAATTAATTTAAAAATAATAATTTGCTCTTTATGAGAACCTTTGTCTATAAAAAAGGATAAAATATTTAATATTAAATTTATCAACATTTTGGGAAAATGGTATAGGTACCGCTGCCCCGAGAAGTATTTATTGGATAACCAACATATCTGCCATAGGTCATCCCAAGTGGTTTGCTACGTTTGGTGACTTAGCAAGGGTCCCCAGGTTCATGGTGAGAGGTTTGTTCAGTTCATAGCGGCAGATGCGTCTGCCTACCAACTGCGTGGTGAACCGGATCGGGAGAGACTGCTTGAGGGAAACTCCTCGACCTTTCTAGCTGGACTCTCTCGACCCATCGTCACTCCTGGACACGCTGACCCCAAAATTCCTACCGACTCCTCATAACTTTTTCCTTTCCAGGACTCCTTCTACATCGTTTCCTTAAAAAGACCCTCCACACAGCATCCCAAAACATAACAGAAACCCTAGGGGTAATTATTTTCTCTGGTCCCCCTGTGTGAAGACAATAAGACTAGTCAGTGGCTGAGTTGGCGTCGTGTCTGGGTACGTCCACCCATACGTCGTGAGTATAATTCCTCGGCAGGCTAAGTCCTCCATCACGACACATACAACATCTTCCCCTTACTGTGATGGTAGTAGGAGATTTTCAAATATTGTCAGGTTATTCGTAACTGTAATTCGTAATGTTTGTCTCTCTTTAAAAAAAAAAACTTCTTGAATATGGATTATTTCAATACTACGTATTTTGACTCTTGGTAATGTTTTTCAACGCGATCTAATCTTAACGTAAAGAATGCCTTTGGCCGATACCACGTATTGTTTATAACTTGTATTTCTATTGAATTTTGATCAACGTCATCAAACAGCAGCGAATGTTCATATTATTTATGATGGAAAAGGCGACGGGACATAACCTTTTTTCTGCAGTGAATTAATCACCGCCTGAAAACCTCACCATGTCTGAGTCGAGCCGACATGCGACAGGTAGCAATTACCCAGGTGAGCGGGTGTTGGTGAGGTATCACAGTGTGGCTTGGATCAGTTGGATTTAGAGGTAGGCACCTGCTGTACTCACACCTATACACCTAGCCGTGAGTACAATGATTGGACTTGCATAGCTTAGCATGCCAATAATAATTGTCTTAACATTTACGGTAAGTCGTCGCGTGAGTGGAAAACTAAGTTACCGGGAGATACAAAGAAAGAAGGACCCGATCTTTTGCAGAACCTTGCCTATCTTGTGGATTGGTATTATCGACTTTTCTGGCGATAGAAAAAGTCCAACCCTAATCCAACTACATAATCGTGCGCCAGCGAAAATGTATTACTCGACTGGATTTTCTTTTTTGTTACACCACACATTAGTTAACATCACATTCCCCGAAACGAGTGGGATAGCACCCCAATTTAGGGAATGTTAAGAGGTGAAAGGCAGTGTGGGGGGAGATGAAATGATAGTGAAAGGATAAGTTCAGAAATTCATTTCAAGCAGGTCTTATTCTTAAAGATCCGGGAGAAAAGGAGAAATGTTAATACGGAAGAGAGAGAGAGCGCGCTAGTATAAAATACGGTTAGGGCGTTGCGATTGTTTTTTTCTTATATGAATACCGCACAAGAGTCTCAACTGCTCCCAACCGTCTGGAGCCAGTGAGACTATGGCATACCCAATTGGGAAATGTTGTGAGGCTGAAGGTATAGGGGAGGGGAAGGAGAATGGGAAGAGGAAGGTGGTGAAATGCCTGGCTATTCAGATCTGGTCACCAAACACGGCAAAAAGCCATTTCAAGCAAGGTTTCAATTCTGAATGGTGGTCTTTCACCAGGGCGATACTGAGAGTATCTTCCACTCTGGAACGTGCGCAAATATACTATACATTATTTTTTAATTAATTAATTGTGAAACAGCACAAATTAATTAAATAAAATTTAGTTGCGCACGCCGGGATTTGAACCCGCGACCTTCCGATTCGTAGTCGAGAGCCTTACCCCTCGACCATGGAGGCCGTCAAAAATTGTTTTAAAAATATTTTATTAAACACGGCATACTTACGTAGAATAGAGCAAAAACCTTGTTTTTCTATCGAAGGAATTTAATAGAATTATTTTTTCAACTAGACCAGAGTAGAACAAAGTTTTTTTTTTTGCTTTTACTTCATAAAAACATCATATTATTAAGGGAAGTTTGTAATGTGTACATAGAAATTCTGAATGCCGAGGCTTTAGGTCATTTTTTTATTCCCCAATTTAAAACCACCAATTAAAGCAATCATTTTTTTTATTTCAACTTTGCATCGTTTTAATTACACGACCACTGGGATCGATCCCGTGATCACACCGAATCTGCCACGGAGGTTGTCCATGTGTTGGATGCTAATGAAGTTAGTTGGACCTTATTAAAATGACTTTAAAACTGTAGTACAGAGCTTCAATTAATTAATTTATTTTGAAAACTTTATCAAAATTACGTTTTTTTATCGCCAGGTTTCACAGGCGCTTCCTGAAACTGGAACCCTTGGATATTCGGCCAAAGTTCTTACCGCTCTACAACGGATCTCTTCGTGTAGTGGTCTTGTTTTTTTCAGATAGAGACCAATGTAAAGCGTGGGAATAAAGTATTATTGACATCGAAACTCCAATGATGCGGAACTTTGTTCTGGCGTCACTTATTGCTTGTATTTAACAAGTATCTAGCACTCAATTTACCCGCAGATTCAGGGCCTGCCAACCTAGTAATTTACCAAAAATAACCCGGTAGGATCCATTGGAACCTCATTGGAATCAACCGAATAACTTAATCCTTTAAGTTTTCATTTCTTTTAAATCGCATGTTCTGTATTTTCCACAAAAACTCTTGTCACTTTTACTTGAATTTATTAGTCGATACATTTTTTTTTTTTAGTCATTGAAGACAATATTAACATATCTAAAATGAAATATTAAACAGAAAAAACACATAAAATAAAAAGGTAACGGTCCTTTCGATCTATCCAGGATCTGCGCTCCAACCAATTGAACTGATGCCACGCCATTGCTCTCCGTTATTTTACGATATCATACTTTAATTTAACAAATGTTAATGTCATCTTTAATCAATTGATTCACTTTTTTTGGCTATTATCTTTCCATATTGACTGCAAGATTCTTCCCGAATTTATTTGTAATCTAGATAGTGTCTCGGATGTACCTATCCGATTTTTATTAATATGGGACATCTATTAACTTTTTCTACCTGTCTATCGGGATTAACATTATTTTTTATTAGAATGACTTGCTGAAACTTTTAAAAATATATCAATGAGGTTTATAAGCTTCATTAAGTTATTCCAATGAAATTAATTATTTATTAGTTTATTTGTAATAAAAATCATTACGTATATTTGTATGAACTTTTTTTAGTATTCATGTGGGAAGATATTCCCATTTAAGACAATGTAATAAGACAGATGTTAAGTTCATACCTATAATAAAACGTGGAGGTGTTCCTATTCCGAGCCACGCGTAGGAGATATTGGCATTATAGTACACGATAAAAGAAAATAGAAGAAAACTAAAATAGTACAAAAAAAAAGATAGAAAGATTTTTTTTATAGCGTTGTATATTAACTTCAAACAGGGAGCCCTCGGAACATATGTCATATATGGGGATGCTTTGCGGGGACTATTTATAAGAATAGGAAGGAGTTAATTTGGCTCCATACGAACGTACGTGATACGGCCGCTATATTATCGCTCAAACGCAACAAACCGTATCCCGTACGTTCATGTACAAAAAACTATACCTGAAACCCACAAACCATTCGTATATGTCAAGTACGTTCCTGCGTCATCTCGTTTGGTATTTCGGGGTCAGCCGAAGCTAACGGATGTGTTCGGGTATTTTCGTCTCTTCCATACAAGTTACGTCACTCGTCAGTGGTACTCTAAATACTCTACATAAAACCCGATGTTTTTTTACATATTTTTTTAATAATAACCCAAAGGACGGGCAGTTAAAGATACCCTTCCATAGCAGAATCTGTTGGACACACGTTCGGTTGGCGAAGCGTTTTCAATTTGAATACAAATAGAACAAACACGGCATTCTCTCCTAACGCGGGGGAATTCATCAAACAAAATATTGTCGCTGAAAATAAATTTATTCATGATAACAAGAAAATAGAATATATTTACTATGCATAGATGAAACAAGTTCATAAATTAGTTATGCATTAATACACGATCATAGAAATAGACAGAGTAGGTTTCCTAGAACTTTGCCACCAACAATAAAGCATTAATTAAAGTAATTAACAGACCATATACGTATTGCTTCTGAGTTAACCCAAGAACAAGGACCTTGAATGAGAGGAAATGTGTAATCGGTTGTTAGCGAGCAGCCAACAACAAACAAAGCCGTTTTATAAAATACAATAAGACGAATTAATCAACCAACCGTATCTTAATTTATTTAAAACTAACAAAATATCGCAACAAAGAATGTTTCTACAATTTTTTTTCGTTAAATAAATATATATATACTCTTATAAATATGTGTTTTGACTAATGTAAATTATTTGGTTTTATTGGACACCGAATATATTGATAGTGATTTATTGGCAATTATTTACCTTTCATCACCATATACAGAGTGTATCAGCACGTACCAGACCAACTTCAACCAGTGATTCCCCTAGTCCCTGTGTCGTGGGGGAATATTTTTTTAGGTTTTGTACAATTTTTTTTTTTGGTTTTCGAATTCAATTTTTTTTTAAACAGTTCACATGTCGTCATTCAATTCGTCGTCTAATACCTACTGATTTTTTTAGTGAAAAAAAAATTACTGGAGACCAAAATATCATCTAAATGATTTACTCCAAATAACCTCAGGAATGGCTGGTTAAATTCTGTCGGGTACGTGCTGGAAAACCCAGTATACTGCCGTCGTAAGTAAAAACACAGTATCTTCCTTGAGTCTCAAGGAAGGTACTGTCTTTTTACTTACGACGGCAGAATGCATGTCTCTATAAAAATGTATTTTTACAAATTTATTATATTACATATGCCTTTAACATATTCTCTATTACTAAAATTTTATTATAATATTGCTTTTTTTTAATTTCTGTAAAATATATTATAGTAAATATATCGATAGTATAGATCGTATTCACAAAATACAAAAACATGTTTTTTAATGTTTCACAAACAAATTCAATTATTTCATCTGATATATGATGATTTGATATGATATATCCATGAATATTAACATTTCATTTATTTAACAACATACAACAATGTTGTATTCCCATGTGTTATGAATTCAACTCATTTTGGGACTGCTAATTTATGCTATATAATATTATGTTTAACAAAGTTTTCAAGGCAAATATGCAAATGAAAATATAAAATAAATAAATATACTTAAACAATTGGAAAATAATATAAATAAATGTACAGGCTCGAATACAATGGAAATACATAACAGTGTTTTACAAGAGAGTAATACACCTACATCGGAATCTGCAAAGCTTGGGGACGACTTTCATAACAGAGTTGGTATATATGATAAATGGTTTTCCAAATAGCATTTTAAAAAATAAGATCTCAGAACACCATTTCGAGATTTGTCCGGAACGCACACAAGTCTCAATTCCTCAGGCAACTTGTTATAGCTGGTGTAAGCAATGTATTACAATGATTCGAATCCGTATTTTGTAGAATGTATTTTGGAAAACCATTTACCATAGATACCAACTCTGTTATGATAGTCGTTCCAAGCTGTGCAGATTCTGATGTAGGTATATTTCTCTCTTACCCACCAGAATTCATACTTCAGCACAAAAATAGAATCAAGTCATCGGTAGGTCATATTGTTTGTTTATTGCATTATGGGTATTGTAAAGGCGAATAATAAATAAATAAATAAATTAAATATGCGTAATCTAGATTTCGAATAATAAATATCTTTTGACTTTAGAAATATATATTTTTTTAATAACCGTTAAATCTAGAAGAGGTGTAAATATGAATGGAGCAAGAGTGTTTGCCAAGATGGAGTTGTATTACGTTCCATCCCCTCTGCCGACGCCTACTCTTGCGAGGGAAATGGCGTTATGATAAGTCAATGTGTTTTAAATAATCAAGTATGCTGCCTAAATATTAATCAGGTGACTGATTAGTTAAACCATCGTAAGCAAATTGATGACCAAAAGTCTTTCAGTGCTCATTTACATAAATAGTTCTCATATTATATTTTTAGATGAGTACTAAATATGGCATGCCTAAGTTTCATGCCACTCTCTCTCTCTCTCTCTCTCTTGGATAAAGTATTTATTATTATTTAAAGTATAAAGCTCGCCGTTAAAAAAGGCAGATGCCGAACAGAAATAGACGGGAATGTGCCCAACTGGATGCGTTCCACGAAAAACCAATAAAAACAATACCTGACAATATGATTCTCTAATGGTGATTCCGCACGCACCTTGCATAGTGATGTAACAGACGATGGCAGCAGTAGGTACCATCGGCAGCCGCCCTTTTAACCATCATTGGCCGGCCGCGTGTGGCAGCATTCCTGGTGACGCTGCGGCTGGACACACAGCGAGACATGTACAATACTACTTCCATCTGAGCCTGCGCCTGTACTCCGCCACAAGCCACAGATCTGCACGTAGGCCATGCCACAGAACTGCCTTCAAGAATACCTCCAAACCAACCGCGAAGGGTGCATAATATCAGGCGTGTGTACGTATACAGCGCTCGCATAACATTTATTGTTATGGTACATTACACGCACACAGCCTACAGAACTACAGAGGCACAGCTTGATGAACCAGGATCTCATTACAGAGGCAGACGTGGTCCCAAAGTGGATGAAGCTCGCTGGCGGTTCCGCGTCACGCCAGGGAGCGCCTCAAATACGTATTTTTTTAAAAATTATTACTTTAGTTTTATATTAATGATTTAATGACAACAAAATCCAAACAACATGAAATAAAAAAAAAAAAACGTACAGAAAAGAAAAAAAGAATCCGTGTGCCACTGATACTGGAACTCGGAACTTCGCGTTGCCATTTTTAATCAAAAAAATATTACGTAAAACTCTCTTAAATTATTTAAACATAAATTATTTTTGTTACGAGAATATAAATTAAATATCATTTTAATTTACAAATAATAAAGATATATGCTTCCATGGAATATAAATTGGCACAATGTTGAAGTTTTTAGGAAAAAATTCAGAAATGGTTGAAAATAACAACAGTATGGAAACTGGTTCTTGGACGCTATTGAATATTCGAAGTTCTTATTAGATTATTATAATTATATTAATATTTGGTAGTTTCTGTGCTCTTCTACAATAAGGAAGTCCATTGAAAAATATGATGGCTTTAAAAATATATATTCATATAGATCAGCAATCGCCGATTCTGAATATATAACTTTTTCACCTAGAATTTTTAAATACTTATTTAAAAGTGAATAACAAAACACCTTGTTATATTGGTACCATTGCATTTGAAACATTTGACATCACGTGCGCATTCTGTTTTTGGATTAGTATGGAAATTTTTATTTTTCGATTTTGTTTTGTATTTAAAGATGTAAATTTTTAGTGTTGAAGAAATTTTAACTTAATTTGGGTGACTTTAAGCTCTATAATTGTTGTTCAATACAAAACTATTATTGATTAAAGAAATTATAATGTTCATGAGTAAAACAATTATCAATACGGATATTATGATAATATTAATGCTCAATACTATTATTATTATTTGAGTTAAAGTTTCTAAAAATGTACATCATTTTATTACTTATGTTTAGTTATGGTTTACCATGAATAGAATATAAAATTATGTACAGTGAAGCTCATCCATGTTTTGACATTTGATATTCTAACCTCAAAAATGATCAAAACCGACCGGCTATAGATTTGGGGCGTTTTGGCGAGCTTTGAAAATTTTAATATTTGAAAATTATTTTAACTATGAAAACTAACGTTAGAAAAAAAACCTAAATACACGTGTATTTAGGTTTCAACGGCGTTATTAATAAAAAAAAAAGTATTAAATAATTGTACTGGAGTTCCTTAATAAGGTCCCAACCCTAATAAAATGCTTTGTTTACCAAATATTTGTCATAAAAGTAAACGATATTTTTATTATCTAGAAACAATCATGAATATATCAGAGGGTTCACCAAATTTCTATCGCGAAAAGTAATCTTTGTTTTATCTTAAAACAATCACCAACAAAATAAGTCTTTATGAAGACTTTGACTCCTCAACGAGCATTTTCGTATTTTTTTTTTTAATTTGAATACCACTCAACAGTTTCATACGTTCCCGATTGTCCGGAGCCAATGAGACTATGTCATCTCCAACTGGGGTTGTTGAGAGAATGAAGGGAATGGGGAAAAGAAGAATATGGGTAAGAGACAGGTTGGGAAATACCTGGCTATTCAAATTTGGTCACCAAACATCTCTAAAGCCATTTCAAGTAGCGTTTCAATTATAAATGGTGATCTCGACACTGAGACTATCTACCACTCTGAAACGATGTCCAAATGTACTGAATATGTATTTACGAGGTGTGTTTAAAAGAAAGGGTGAATTTTGAATATCCGCGGGCTGTGTACATTCGATTATCGTTTTTTTTGTTGTTATTTATTTATTTATTCATTCATTAACGCCCCAAAGGGCTTTTACATATTTTAACATTAAAATGATTATGTCTACAGAACTTTAAAAAAAATAACATGATGCATAGTCGGTATATAAGTGTAACATATTTATAATATATATGAAGGTATAATAATGTATAAGTGCATGACACAGAGAAGTTACAAAGGGAAACGTTTTTAATTTGTAGATACTACTTTTTTTTAATAAAAATAGTAATAGCCTGATCTACATGATACATAATACACAAGTGCATAATATAATAGTCTTATAATATGAGTGCATGACCTTGTGAAAAAAAATCATTGTGTTTTTATATTTCGGATGATGTAAAAATGTATGAAATTGCATAATACATAATATAGTTATGATACATAGAAAGAAAGAAAAAGAGGAACAAGTTTTTGGATTGTAGATGAGTACAAAGATAATATATATAAAAAAATAATAATTAAACAATAGCTCTTATGCGATGCTCTTATAACTGTTGCAACATAAAAATATCGTTCAGGTATCTTTTAAACATGGGTAAACTTATGTTAAATATATCTGTAGCAGACGTGAATTTATTTCCAAGTATATGTAGACGAGAAATAGATGCATGCATTTGGTAGTTTGTCCCAAAATTATTGTTACAGAATAACATATTTTGCCGAGTTTGTCGATGAGGTACTTTGAAATTGATTAGTTGCAGGAGTTCACAACAGTCTAATACACAATAAATAATTTTAAATAAATAAGTTAAGTCTGTTATTTTTCTTCTGTTTTCTAAAGTATGTATTTTGAGTGTATTTAGCAAGAATGTATAGTTTATGTGTTGTATTGGTATGTGTAGTTTGAAGTTAATAAAACGTAAAAATTTGCGCTGCACGCGTTCGATATTTTTTATATGAATGATATAGTATGGGGACCACACTATTGAATTGTATTGTATATTGTTATGTTGACACACATATGTTTATCATATTTTAGAAGCATTATCAGCCATTTTGGATCAGTGGTTTGTTTTTGACAACTGGAAAGGTTAGTCACGTTTTATAAATATGTAAAAAAAAAAAAATTAATTTATAAAAATGTAAAAAAAATAAAAAATTATGTACTTTTTTTTGGCCATCGATGGGTTTGAAACCCGCGACCTCTAAGCCAGCACCAAAGAATTGCAATGTATTTACCCAATTATCGCCATGAAAACTTTACGATGTATTATCCTAAAACAATCGCAACTAAAATAAGAATTTCAGAAGACTTTGACCTCTAACTGTTTAAAAATCACATCTCATAATAAAAGTGTCACGTATGCCCGAATAAACTAAAAATAAATTTATGATACGATTATATGGGCTGCCCATTTTGGGTGTCCGGGAAAACAATAAAGATCATTGTAAATTATTTGGGAGATCTTCTTTGATAGTCCCCGACTGGCAGGAAACCGCACCAGGAGCAACTCAATTCCAAAATAACTATATATATACGAGTACTATATAATAAATAATAATTTATTATTGGCAACTATACAGTTATTATTATATTCCAAAGAAGCATGGTGAACCCCGGTGAATCACTCCAGATAATATCACAGAGGAATACACGGGGTGTTTCAGAACTTCTTTGGAATAAAAAATTTAGATAACATTTGTCATTTTTTAAATCACTTCTTCTTTGTTTCATGTCGCCACGATTCACTTTGATTATTCACAAGGCTCACTTCTACAGCTTTGCACAACGATGAACAGTAATATTCGAGGCGGGGGTAGGTGGTAACCCGGCTCAGTGACCAGTGAACAGATTTTTTTTTTAAATGCCGAGACCTGAACGACATTCACATTTTTTACTCCAAATAAGCTCAGGAATCGCTGGTTAAAGTCTGTCGGGTACATCCTGAAACATCCTGTATAGTGTGTACACAAGTATTATAAAACCATTAAAATTCACGGCCAGAACTTTTCCCAAATAAATTAGCGCCCTCTCGGGTTGATCCGTCGCGGATGTTCGAAAACGGTTTCCAAGAAAATCGCCTTTGGGTGTTTGCGCTGATTTTTTATGCGCATCTCGTTTACATGAGCCCCCCGACCCGATATACATCTAGCGCATGGCGATTCTAATATCATTTAGTCTTTACTATGCACACCAATACGCGCAACCTACATTCACCTAGTTAAAGTATTATCATATTTATTGGATAACAATAAAAACTATCGTTAAGAAGCTTGTTAGTAAATAAACATTTTTTGTTATAATTATTAACCTTATTGCTGAATATTGGAATTGTGAGCTTTAGCGTAATGAAATTTATAGAGCTTTTTTGCCTGAATTTCGCGTGGAAACCAGCAGCAAAAATATTGGAACAGTTTTAGCGTTATAAAATGTACAGGGTTTCTATCCGCAGAGATGAAAGAAGCCCCGAGGGAAATTATTTCCCCCGGGGCCTCCCGTGTAGAATTAATGTTAAAAATAAATTTTAATTAGAATGAGAAAATAGATTTCTAAAATTAGTTCTAAAAGTGTAAGTACTGATATAGAATTTGCCTTTAGGGCGAAGCCACGCAACAACGCCAGTATTTTATAGAAATATTTTATAATTCACTTGAAAAAATAATTTATTAAGAAGTGATATAAAGTCATTAAAAGTATGAAAAAACTAGCGCGACATCCTAATCTAACATATTTTTTTTAATTATTAAAAAATATATATATGTACGTAAAAATAAAAATAAATAAAATAAGTTTAATTAGGTTAGTTTAGGTTTTCGGTATTTTGTTGTTGTTTATTCGTATTTATCGTTATTGATGATAATATGAATAATTCTTAAAAAATTGGAGTACGATATCGATAAAAATAATAAGGTCTCATTAACTGAGTGATTAGAGTGTTGTCACGGTAATACGGGAGGTCCTAAGTTCAATTGCCAAATGCAACCGATACCTACCTTTTTTTCTGCGTCTTTTCTGTTTCATATTCAATTTGAGCTTTGTTAATATAATCTTCAATAATAAAATAAAATTACTTTTAAAGCATTGAAGATAATATTAACGTCTCGAACCCAGGACCTCGTGGTCTATCCGTGACCTCCCGGATACCACTGACCACGGGGACACGGGTTCGAGTCCCAGTTGCTACCAAAATCTTTTTCTTACCCCCCACTCCAACACCTAAAATTTATATGTCTTGTCAATATTCTATATCATAAGTTAGTTATAATATTCTCCTGATGAAGGAAGGGTGCTTCCGAAACCGGTAGAGTTTTGATAAAATAAAAGTGGTCTACAACAAATTTATGTGTTTTTTATTATAAAATCTTTTTCTTTTCATGGTGTCTTCTCGGTTTCATATTTAATTTTGAGGGTTGTAATTTTAAATAATTAAAAAATACATTATCCTGAGGTTTATAAGCTTCAATAAGTTATTCCAAAATTAAAAAATAAAATCCATTTATAATAAAAATTATTATTTTTATCAAAATAAAATTATTTTTAATTTGAGCTCTTCCCATGAATTAGACACATTTCTTCCGATTTAATTCACTATTTCTAAATAAATGCATAATAAGATATTATTGAAATTATTTTGTTTTTAATGATATAAATAATATCATTGACATTCAGTAAGTTGGAAGATAAAGAAGAAAATGACATTAAAAAGCTCTCTTCCTGTGGCTTTCATTAGAATCAGGTGTGAGATATACTTCTTTATAAATTGGGCTGCGTATGTGACTTTCAAGCCGGAAATTCTCACATAACACAAAAACATTAGAATTTTCATTAAATATATGAGTCCTGCCAGGTTGCGATGTTGATTATTAAGTTCAATGAACCGTACATATAGAGCTAATATAATAAGGACCATTACTAAATTGATAAATATATTATTATCCAATACCTCCTCAATTACCAATGGAACTTCCTACGCCTGTACATTGGAACGCTACAACATTGGAACCATTTTTTTTTATAATGACCTCCGAACGTAAGCTTGATGCACGCATGTTTTGAATTTAAAATAAATTTAATCGCTAATTAAATTTTATTTTGTCACTTGACTGCAAATGACTTTTTTTCTGAATTATTTTCCTAATTTTAACAACGCTTTTCAGCCATGACAAAACAAGCTTTGTAGTTTGAATTTCTGTCAAATTACGATTTTATTCCTCGTTACATTTAATCTCTTTTTCATAATTTCATTACATTTTCGTAATTCTCTCTTCTTCCAGCACAGTATCTTCTTGCAATTACTCATACCACACCTACTTATTCCAGACCATAATATTATCGTGAAATACGTAATGGGTAGTATAACAATGTAAATTAAAAATATTCCTCAATAAATTGTAATAACCGTGTACCGTGTATTTCAAAGATAAATTATTTAATAACAAGTAAGTTGCTGGTATATTTCGCGCGCCTTCCATTTGTATTATTTTTGAAAGTGAAATTATAAAAAATAAACGAAATCTCGAAAGGTTGTACAGTATTTTAACATTAGTGAACTTATTTCATTTTCCATTGATGGATATAGGAAGTATAAAAAATTATGATTTTTCCATTTATTTAATGGTTAACATTGGCATCAATTTTTTTCTGAATCCTGTTTTTATCGGAAGAGATTTCTATATGGTATCAATATGATAATTCACAAAAACAATGGCCATAGATTAGTTTTAAATATTAATTTAATCAATCTTAGGAGTGCTGGTTCAGAAAAATAGGAGAGGCTATATTTTATATCTTTTTATCAAACGTGATATGTTTAAATACTTCAAGGCTTTAAAAAAAATGAATCGTGATTTCAGAGCCAATTAGAAAATGCCAAAAAAAACTGATCTGTAGCCAGGAAGTATACCGTTGAGAAAAATACTAAAAGGTGAACACTAGTATTGTTAAAACGCTCATGGGGTGGATTTTTCCCATAACATCGCTATGTGTGTGATAAAATATTATTATTGTTAGGATCTACATTCTTCATAGAAAGCATCCGTGGATTCAAGAAGAGAGGGGATAAATTCCCATTCCTCGATTTAACCAAGTGACGTCCACTGACTTAATAACCTCAGCATCCGACTATGAACTCCACCAACTCTCATCCACCATACGAAGAAGTTTATAAATACTTGTTTTCGGTTCAGATTGGATTTCTAAAGCATTCAGTTTTTCAGATATATGTTATTTTTGTCGTTTAACAACCAAAATTTTTTTTTTAAATAAAGCCAGCTCTCAGTTAACTGTCAATGAAATCTATGTATATGTTATTAATACGAATTAGTGAACTGTCGAATCAATTCATTAATGGTCGAAGAATTAAAACAAATAATAAAATTACGATTAGTTTACCATTTCGTCACAACAACGTTCACTAGCTAAAATCGTTATTGTCAATTTTTAAATGTCAATCTTAAACAAATTATTATTTTTATCATTTTATCAAAAAAATAATTTTGACATGTGGCGTCACTAGCTATAAAAATTTACTTATATTTTACATATTTTTAAAACAACGTTTTTTCTAATATTTACATATTCTCCATAGATAAATCTATTCAAGTGAATTTTTTTAAACCAGTTGAAAATTCATGCAAGAGACTCTCACTAACAAAAGATTCAACTGTTAACAATAAAGTTGGCGGTGTTCCCTATTGCTTATATTGGTTGTGCTGAAAAAGCTTTTAAAAAAATGATCAATATTTGTTCCTCAAAGAACAACAATCGCTATCATATTGAACAATGGTGAGGACGCGTGGGCACTAACAATGTCGACGGAAAAGAAAGTAGAAACCTTTAAACTCTTGATATATCGCCGAATTCTTAGAATACCCTGGACTGAGAAACCAATTTAGAGGGTTTCAATGAAAATAACTTAACTGTTAATATCGACTGCAAATACGTAAACTCCTTCAACTTTACAGGAGAGGATAAAAACTATAATTTCGGATTCGTAAAACTATTTTAAAAATTTCAAGTTTATATGATAGTGATTAGGTATTTTATCAAAAAATTGATATTTAGTATTGCAATTCGATTTATAATATGAGAGATTTGAGGGTTGAGTATTTTCAATTAAGGTTTTCTCGAAATAACCTAAAGAAAAATTTACGCTTAAATTTGAATGTAAACGCGGAGAATCTCTTAAAGTAGTTAAGCCGCTTCTATTTATAATTATTTTAATTGAATTTTTGATATCATAACCATCTTTAGAGAGAATGTTGAGACGTTGTATGAATGTGAATGAAGCAAGAAGTGTATGCCAAGATCGAGTTTGTTGGCGGTCCATCCTCTCTACCTACCCCTGCGGCGTGATGGTTAGGTAGTTAGTTAGTTAATAAACATCTTATGAAACTGAGTAATCCATATGATTTAATATCACAAAGCAACGTATCAATAACATAACGCTACAGTGTTACGGTTTCAAGTATTATGTTGACAAACACCTATATACGCGGAATGCAAAGAAGAAGATCAACTACTGAAAAGGTTAGCAAGAAGATTTTTTTTACAAAACTTGACGTTTTTCAGTAATCTACCGTTCATAACAAATCAGAAAAATGATCACACTACTCCCTGATATTGACATTTGTTCATCACAATTGTGAATATTAAACGCTAGTATATGAGAAACGTGAATCTACGTATTTTTATTAATGTAATTTTCTGTAAATAAGTTTTTACACCCTTCACCCCAACTAAACCTTTTCTAGTCTACAATGTGTATCTAATATACCTCCAACTGGTAATTAGTTTACAAAAAAGATAACTTTTGCTAAACGATATGGAAGACTGAAAACATCTCACAAGTTTTTTGACATCCAAATAAAACCATTTTCACATAACTTGTCTGTTCACAACCGGAACATATTATTTTATTAATGCCGTATTTTCTTTCGGTTGATCTTTTTCTAAATATAAGCATATGATTCACGTAAAAAAAAAAGTTAGAAGTTTTCAAGCAATGTTGTGTACTTAAAGTTAAGATCTTGCAAACTAATTAATTATAAATACGAGTAAGAATCACAAAGCGAAAAAAAATCTACAAAATTTTGTACGTTTACTACTTGTAGAATCAGTTCTTGGAACGAAGTTTCTCGACACTATAAAATAATGAACAACTCTATCGTTTAATGAAATGTATCCGAGTTCATTGGGTCATCCTTCAACGGATCAACGCAACAAACCTTCACGTTCTAAATAAGTTAAATCGAATATTTTCACTGTTACACCAGATAAGATTATAATAACAGTAACTAATACACGGAGTATGGAAACACGGTAAGGAAAATGAACTAAGAGAATTTCCATGTGAAAACACGCACGCGTCTTACCGGAGTCGTGTTTAGGTCTACTGGTAAGTGCGTAAGGGAAGGAGCCCGCTGAAGTAATGCGATAAGAGATTAGCCGCGATGATCTCCCGCGGGGGGAGGGGTGAGTAAAGGGGCCGGACGCAAATTCCATGCTAATGAGCCCATGAATGGTCGAACACATAACTTATTAAACCAAATCACACGCGCACTCCGAAAAAATCCTCTCCTCTACGGCCACTTTACATGAGGCAGGTAACACGCCGAGAATATGTGATGAACCCTCGGGAGCCAGGAGGGGGGCAGCCCCTGTGTCCACTATATATACCCTCGGCGACCAGCAACACTATCTACAGTCGGTGGAAGTCACTCAAGTGTCTTAGCTCCTATTGAAGAGTCATTTCAAGAGAAATTGTCGCGACAATCCTACATTTGTCAGTTCGCAAAGTGTCAGGACAGTTCGAAAAAATCTAATCAACATGAAGTTCTTAGTCGTTTTGTTGTTCGTTGTGGCTTGTGCTCTGGCCCTCCCTAGGCCTCCGCATCACCACCGCAGGGGTGAGTACCCTATTCCTATCTACCGTGCATTACTCATCTCGCTTGCCTTTCTCACTACACATCTGGATACTAGATGCAAATCTCAATAAATAATTACAATACGTTTAAACGATGTCTGCCTTAATAAATCCATATCTGCCTTCGGAAGCATCATTATAAATAATCTCTCCGATTCCAGGAGAAATTTGGTTATTTTTGTCGTTAAACCAAATTATCATGCAGATGCAAACGCATGCCATCCCTGTTCACTATTCATCAGGTCTATTTGATTTTAAATTAGTTTTTATTTTAATAAGTTATAGTTTTAACTATAATGTTAATAAATTAAGGTAAAATAGAGCTGATGAATGTAATGATTATAACAATGTGTATAATGTAGGATGTGTTATGTTACCAGCCCAACAACTGGCCGTCAACCGTCTGAGGAGAGCGCCCGCCGCAGCCGCCGCTCGCCAGAGGACCATGCTCGTCAGCGGCTACTACCGCCCCAGGCTGTTCGCCCAGCGCCGCCAGGGATACGAGCCCGAGACCGCCATGTCCGCTTTCGCCACCGGAGAGAACGTAGCCGCCGGATCCTTCCTCGGCTCCAAGCTGGGCCCGTGCGCCAACTGCGCCGAGCAAGACCCCGAGCAGTTGGACGCTCCCCTCGAAGAAGCCCAGTTCGATGACCTGCCCGTCCAGCAGCCCGAGCAGATTCCCCTCTCCGATGCCGCCGAGCCCGCTGACCCCAACGAGCCCACCAACGACTACGTCGGAGAAGCTGAACTCGCCCCCATCAAGCCCGCCAGGACACCCAAGCAGAAGCCCTCGAAAAAGGTCCAGAAGGAAGAGAGTGAAGAGAGCGATGTCGCCGACGAGGAGGAAGCCGTCCCAACCAAGGGAAGACGCCCATACAACTCCTTCTTCCCCATCGTGTTCTCCGGCTACCCAGGAAGTGCCGCACGCTCCGGAGCTGCCGGTGGCGGTTCCGGTGGCGTGACTGCCATTGCCAACTCGTACAGCACAGGTAAGGGAGGAGTAGCCACCAGCCACGCCACCGCCTACGGCTCTGGAGCCGCCGCGCCGAAGAGCCGCAAGCGCGTCGTCCCCGCCGATGATGATGAAGAGTAACACCCCAACCCCGATAGCCACTTACACCACCCTACCCACTCAATGCTATGCAAACTGCCCACATTGCTGATATGACCTGAATGACACTTTAGGAATAAATATAGATGTATTTAATAACATAAATTATAAAAATATTGAAGAGATAGTACACATTATATCGATGAATAAATAAAATGAGAATATTCTCTACACCGTTGTTTGCATTTACTTGTCACATGATGGTTTCGGCCAACCCTGTATTTTCCAAGTTAAAAAGGTATTAAATAACACTCAACATTTTCCAGACAATCAAATCAGACACTGGACTCTTTGCAGACTGACTGACTGAATATTACCCGCCCATAACACATTCACTTATTTTTATTACAATCGCTTACCCTTTGTGAGAACTGACTTGTCGTGGTTGCCTCTTACTTCAAAGGGGGATAACTTACAGAAACCCATACATCCTGGTTCATTAAAAAATACGTAAGTGTTGGTTTTTTAAACTCTAGTCGGTTATTAAAACTTGGAAACTTTCCGACAAATAATATGATCCCCGATTTAATCTTTGGTTTCTATGGCAGCCATAATAGTTTTGTGCTAATGATCAAAAGTTCTTACGCATAGAAATCATGAATATTATTTATTATAAGTTCAAATAAAAATTATTTTCGATAACATCAATAAATATCGTTTAATATTTTTATTCAGGGGAATAAAGAGGGCTCAAGGACACCATGGCGTCCAGCCGGCGACAAAATATATACATCCAAGTCGTCAGTCGCATCCACCTATCTCCAAACATCACATTTCCAGAGGACTTAATGCTCAACCTAGAGCAGTACACTGTTGTGCGATATGCCTACCTGCTTGTATTGATTCTGTTGCAATAAATCTATTATATTTTATTGAAAATTTTTATTTCATTCAACGTTAACAGATGAAAACACGTTTAAAACAGTCTACTTATCTAAAAAGATACATAATATTATGGACTTTGGACGTAACTATAACTTTTTCATTTCTGCCCACTATTTGTTTAACATATCTATGAATGACATATCTTGAATACATCTGCGAAACTGCACACATACCAGTCACATAGATTCCGAAGCCCGGGAGTGCGGCGTCTTTCTCTGCTTCGTTACTATTCCCCTTAATGTTTATTTATTTCACTTATGTACTATCATGTGTACAACGGCTTCATGTGTTCTAATATAAACATAATATAACTTACACAACAACAAAAAATTACAAATTAGATCTCAATCTCCATCTGAAAATTACAAATTAGAGAATTAAAAATTATACTTCACATATTTCGTCACTTCCGTTATGTATCTGTCATGTTGGTAGTTGTGAGAACGAAAATACGATGTTTAGGTTGGTATCATTGTGGCGGGCTGGTCGGGTGGGCGGTCTATCGTATAACTTACTATAGTAATTTTTATTTAATTAATTTTTGTTGTTTCACAATTAATTCATTTAAAAATAATATATATGGTATATTTGCGCACGTTCCAGAGTGGAAGATACTCTCAGTATCGCCCTGGTGAAAGACCACCATTCAGAATTGAAGATTCCCAATTAGGGAATGCCATAGTCTCACTGGCTCCAGACGGTTGGGAGCAGTTTGGGACTCTTGTGCGGTATTCATATAAAAATAAAAAATAAAACTTGAACTTGTCTGAAGTCTGAAAATAAACATCTTATAAAGAAATCGTCTATAATTCAATTACCCGAGTGTAGACACATTAACTTCTTTCTTAAGTTTACGCACATTTTCCTCTTCTTTTATATTGGTCGGTATTTTTTGGAAGATCTTCACCATACAGTAATGATTTGAATGAAAAAATTCGAAAGGGAATATCAATAGGGTAATACAGTTTTTTTGGTTTCATGACAGTTGGCCCCCCGACAGTTGATCCCCCCGACAGTTGATCCCATAAGTATATTATATTATTATAGGATAGGAGAGAAAAAAATGTAAATAACTAGAAAAAAAATAATAAAAAGATTTGGTATAAACCACCTCACTGAGCCTGAGCCCGTTCCGAGGTGGTAGAAATTAAAATAATTTTCATATCCTAAATTATAAGGATATGAGATTAAAAAAAGGAATGAAATAAGTGAAAAATATAGCGTGGAGTTTGTTATTTAATTTTGAGAGATGGGGTAAAGAAATGAGGAAAAGAGAGAAAAATCTATATTTTCACTGCACGTCTGTCTATACGTGTAGGTTGTTTGTTATATTGTAGATGTTCTTAGTAGATACTGTCCGCAGTAGATAATGCCAGTTGTGAATTTTGTGTTTGAGATTTTCATTTTTTATTAGGTGAACGTCGTTGGTGTCTTTTTAATTAAATTAAAACATTTTGGTTCCTAAAAGTATTTTTTTAAATCATCGTACTTGCTGAACGACTCTTAAGGGGAACGGCTGCGGTGCCTGTTTTATATAACACAGAATTTTTGATTGGAGGCCCAAATACCCGCCCAAACTGAATGATCTATTTTTTAACCTTTAATTAAAACCTTTAATTAAATATGAAACAGGCACCGCAGCCGTTCCTCTTAATCAATCGTGACTATTTTCATCTCAAGCTGAATATTTACTACTCAAATTAACATATTCCTGCCAATCATTGATAAACATTAATGCATTCAGCTGGCTACCGTAATGGGGTTGCAGCTGAGAGCTAAAGCAGCTCCCGAGATGAACGTCATCCGTCGGTCTCCTGCCCAAATATAATAATTACATTCTAATAAATATGTCTCTCTCGATAGAAACGTATTCTCTAGAGGGACAACAATGGGCGGGGTTAAACCCCTTTATGGATGAAGAGTACTCTGCGATGAGGCTGGAATAGGTAACAGAGACGGTCACTGACGTTTCCTGGACAAAAGCAGCTAAGATAATCAAAAAAATAACTAACGATGTTAGAAGAATTAATATATTTACAAAAAGAAAGATTATACTAAAAATTGCATATAGTTTAGCTGACAACTGTGTACCTACATATATACAAACTTGCCAGATATTAGGTATGTACAATATTTTCCTTTTACCGATTTTAACGATTTGTGTAACATTAATCGATATCAGAACTGACTAACCATCACGCCGTTTCCCCGGAGAGTAGGTAGAGGGGAAAGACCACAGGATAACTCTGTCTTCGCATCCTCCTTTATTCACATTCATGTATCGTTTTAGAAAAAATAATCATAATACACCGCATTTCATTTTTTTTCACATTGACTTCACACAGAAGGGCTAATAATTTCTCTCAAGACCTATGTCATCTTTGGGGATGCTGTGTTTGTAAAAAAAACTGTGATTATGGGGATATGTAGCTATGAAGCAAAATGTGGTCAGAACCCTTGAGTTTGTACTTGAATTTATGGCAATTTAATTTGGTCCAGAATAACTTATTTTTGATAGATAAGCTATAAACTAGCAGAGTGAAAAAATGCGTCGGGTTCCTACTCAGGCGGCTTGGGTTCAATTTCTTTGCTAGCTAAGTCCTCGATCAATGCAAAAGCTACATTTCCGCTTATCATTATGGTAGTAGGAGTTTTTAAGTTATTGTCAGGTTATTGTATGTATGTCTTTCTTTAAAAAAAGAGACGAGAGTGTAATTGTAATATGTTAGAAAACCTTGAAGGGTAATTACTGTTACATGTAATCAATATTTACCGAATGATTCATTAGAAGTCTTTTAATTCAAATTTAAACTATGTAGGTTTTTCTGCGGTTGCTCATCTTTATTACGTAGTAAATTTTCCATTTTACAGTGATTATTGATGGACGTTTAACAAGTTTTATTTATTATAGATATTATTAACGATTTTCTTTAAGTACGTAACTACTGTTATTAATAAATATAAAGTACTGTTAATTTATATTAATTTATTGAAATAGCATTTGCGTCAGGACGCAGGTAATGGAGTATGTTTGCCTGTCCAATGAATAAATAAATATTGTGTCTGCTTTAGATTTATTTTTACCAACGTTATTTAAGAATAAAGCTGACCAAATTAAGTACTGATATAATTGAGCTACCATAGTGTCCACTGGTTCATTGCCACTGATCGAGTAATCCCTAGAAGTGCGATCGATACTAATTTGAAAGGAAACTTATGTCGCCAATTTACGTAAGACCTTTCGACCTCTATGAAACAGATCATAGATTGGGAGAATCAAAAGGTTGCTTGAAATTACTTATGACCAGATCTGAATAGCCAGGTACTATCCAACCTTCTTCTTCACCATTTCCTTCCCTCTCCCACTCCCTTCAGTCTCACAACATACACCAATTAGATGTAATCCCACTGGCTCCGAACAGTTGGATGCAGTTGGGACTTTTGTTGGGTATTCACGTTTAAATAAAAGACTGATTTGAATAAAAAACTGATTTCTATAAGTCCTTTTGACTCATATGCCTCAGACGCGCCAAATAAATAAATTACTTGTTCATCCTACGTACGATCCTACCGGCTGCGCCAATTTGTTGTAATTTACCCTTGTGATAAATGAAACTCTTTATCACAACAAAACCTGTATCGTTTATTTAAAAGGAGATGCTCGGAATAACGGACTAGGATCGGGCAGCCAGGAATCTAATGTCCCTAGTGCATAAAGGTAGTATTTTATCTGAGTGTGACCTCGAGAGCTCCTAGATATTTAGCTACCGAACTGCCTTACCAACGTCGCGGTCACTAGAGCCATCTGTGCCTAGTGCTCAAAACTAGGATATCACAGAAATAGTTTGGGAGTTTATTTTAAAATTTTACCTTACTTTGGGCACACGGACACGGCCGGTGTACACATCTATCGTTTGATTTGCTCAGTGGTCCGCTAGTTCATTGCTAACACGTCCGAAAGAAACTGGGAAAACCGTATTATTCCTAAAGCAGGCTGTATACCTCCCGGGTCGAACTTTCAAATAATGCTGTCTCTAGTCTGGCCTGTCTTGGTCGCATGGCTCTGGGAGAAGTGTACTATGTATTGTAGATGGCCTCCGATAAGCTGGTGCTGCTGTAGCTAAAAAAACTCCGAGAAAGTTTCCATATGTCATCGTCAGTCAATCTGAGCTAAAAATAATCAGAACGATAATATATTATCAGGATTATAATGTGCCCGTGGGGCATCTGCCCAGGTACATTATATTTAATGTTTATAAATTTTATAAATCTGATTACAAATAATTTGTTTAAAATATTCTTATCATTTATTTGTCTTTACAAAATTTCGCGTTTGTCATAACGCTAAATTTTACGCGCAATTCGTCATTTTTACGTAATAAATAGTTTTTAATAACAATTTTCAGTAGAATAACGCGAAATTCGCAATTTTAGAGAGAAATAACGCCGAATTTACGTATTACTCATACGATATTCTGGTATTTAGAAATAAGAAACTATTATTGTACGTTGTTAATATTTCTTTACCTAGGGTTTTGACAAGCTAGAATAGCCATAAAAAATTATTATTAAAAAAGACAACATAATTGGTTCATTTGTTTTAAATGTGCACCACTTTTGTTCCAAAATACTACCGTTTTTGGTGAACGCGAAATTAAGCGAATTTCACCAAAATAACACAAATTTCCCCGAAATTAACTAGAATTTCTAAAAAAATAACACATTTTTTCCCAAAATATTACCGCAAATTTTTGAGGTCCCTGTTTATTAGATATGTTTCGATTTAGACCGTTTCTTCTATATTTTCCACTTTAACATTATTTTACTTTGTCCATTTACAAGTTAGTAATGTTTGATTTCATTGTATATTATTTTGAAATTGAGTAGGCTGTTTCATTATAATTAGTCTGTTTGAATTTTGCTTATGCATTTTTACTCTCAAATAATAAAATTGGTCATTATTTTTATCTAACTGAATACTGATTTCAAATTAATATTTTCGCTCTAAATCTGTCGGGCTTCGTTGTTCGCATTCTAATTTTTTTATTATATATTTGCATTAATTCTGCAAATTTACATCAGTTTATTTGCACTAACTCCACAAAGGAGGCCCTAAGGAAAATTATTATTAAATTATTTTCCTCAGGGCCTATGTCATATTTGGGAATGCTGTGAGGAGGTTGTTTTTAAGGAAAGGAAGTAGAAAGGTATTAGGGGTGGGTAGGAATCTGGGGGTCAGTGTGTCCACGGTGACGGGCGTATTAATGCATCCCTCCCACTGCGGTGCGAGGCGATAAGAATGTTTCCCGAAACAGCGGTATCCCATACCTGTCTCACAAATTTATCTAATTTATAAGTAAAAAAAACACTATTTTCACTTTATTCTACATCTCTTACCATTTCTCAATCCACGACATCATCTGTAAATACATCAATACTATTTTTCATGTATCCGTCTAACCTTAGTATTTAAAGGTAATTTAACTACAGTTTTAAGTAATTATTAAAGAAGATAATATTAAAAAATCATCCCAATGAAATATAAAACAGAAAAATCCACAGAAGATTAAAAGGTAACGGTCGCAACTGAGACTCAAACCCAGATCTTCTAGTCTTACCGGGACTGTCGTCTCTACCAATTGGTCTATCGATACTTAATTATTTTCCATCGTTTTTATGTATCTCATATTTCAATATAAGAATTATTTGTATTAAACGCTATCAACTCCCATATTTTTATATACTTTCTTTTGTATGATTGCAAAGTTGTACCGGAAAATATTTATAACCTAGATAGTGTCTCAGATATACCTATCCATTTTTTTAAATTTATATGGGACATCCATTAACTATTCCAATAATTGAATATTCAATTTATTTATTTATTAATGTCCCAAAGGGCTTTTACATATTTTAACATTAAAATGATTATGTGTACAGAAAGAAGAACAAAAAAAAATTTTACAAAAAAAATAACATGATAGTTGGTATATAAGTGTTACATATTTATAATATGTATGAAGGTATAATAATGTATAAGTGCATGACACAGAGAAGTTATAAAGGGAAAGGTTTTTAATTTGTAGATACTACTTTTTTTAATAAAAATAGTAATAGCCTGATCTACATAATACATAATACACAAGTGCATAATATAATATAATATGAGTGCATGACATTGTGAAAAAAAAATCACTGTGTTTTTATATTTCGGATGATGTAAAAATGTATGAAATTGTATAATACATAATATAGTATATGATACATAGAAAGAAAAAAGAGGGACAAGTTTTTGGATTGTAGATAAGTACAAAGATAATATATATTATCTTTTAATATATATTAAAAAAAATTAAACAATAGCTCTTATTCGATGCTCTTATAATTGTTGCAACATAAAAATATCGTTCAGTTATCTTTTAAACATGGGTAAACTTATATTAAATATATCTATAGCAGAGGTGAATGATTTTATTGGAATAGCAAGATATTTTTTTAATATTTTTTTCTCCGGTGATTAAATATGACAATGAGGTTTATGAACTTCAATAAGTTATTAAAATAATTTAAACAGTTTTAAATCTTTAAAAAGCGCCCTCGAGTAATTAATCTCTACGGCTCAATTCTCTTGTTATACGGCAAGAGGTTCTCACGAACCAACAAAATACGTTCATTGCTGTCTTTTTCTATGCCAAAAATCGTGTTGTCAATTTTCAGGCATTGTAGGTTTACGGAGGTACCGTAAAACAAAAATGCTTCGCTTAATCGTACATATCTGACCTTTCTGCAAACACGGGTTATATTCAGGGAATCCCATAAAAACGGTACAATATATATATTTTTTTAAACGATAGTTGTGTAATATTCTCGAAAAACAATAATGATAATCCATAGAAGGGCGTAGTGGAAAGCATAAACCATGTTATTTATATCATATCATGAAGTGCTTGATACCGTATTAATCCATGCAGTCGGGGGCGTCGCTACTGTAGATATTGTGAATATAAAAAAAAAACAATGGTTAACTAGTTCATCTTTTGGTCGCCTGCACGATAACCTTGTAGATCTGCACCTATCATAATAAATATGATATATTAAGAGGTTTCACACCCCCTCTGGCACTAACCTCAGAGGTATGTTTTGATCTGTAACTATGGACATGTACGACGTAACACGTGTTTCTAAGAACGAGTAGCGAGCGATAGGCGTAATCGATAAATCAATTTCTAAATTATCTTTTATTGCCTTCCGACGGGGAGAGACAACAATAACAGATAAATTCGAAAACACTCTGATGTTTCGATTATACCCATCATTAGTTTCTAGATATGCATTATCCTCGGAATTTATAATAGCATAGCTGTTAGTTTGTATAGGTTTTCAAAGAGTATCACATTATTATTACCTGAGAACTGAAAGAGACTGTTATATTTTCTTATATAATACACATAATTTTATTTTTTTAATAAAATTACTACTTTCATCTCATTTTTACTATATTTTTTATTAATATTAACGGACTATTGTCCAATTATATAACACAACACGAAATGAAAGAACAGTACACACACAATTACAAGAATGAAGCAATGTCAAAATATGACAAAAATATATATTTGAGAGAACATGCACGTCAAAGCCTTAACAAGATTTAGTCCATGATGTTAGACATATTAAATGATATTTTTTCAATGATTATTTTCATAAAGCCTGACAAAAATCATTTAGACAGGTACCGAAAATTTCAAGGCGCTGACTTGAGTTAATAAGTCTCGATTATTGTTTATATATTTTTGTTTCTACATATGTATAGTTATTGTATTATATAATTTATTTATGACTACCATGATACGGACATGAACGAGGAAATGAATGGTGGTCGAGAGAACTAAAAAAATTAAAAGTGTGAAAAATAAAATGAAATAAAACTTATCCACTCTTTTTCACCATGTTTTCGCCCTCGAACAATGAGAATCTACTGTCAGATTTTTTTAAATAGGATCATTAAAATCATTATTAATAATTGTGCGATAATTGGCTTTTGTAGCCCCGTGCTGGGTTTTTTGCTATACCTACCTACATTAGTAGTACGTCGACCGAAAAATGTTTTGGCTGAATCATACCAGTTATCTTACACTCCCATACGAATGCTTACAGCACTGTAACGCTCTAACGTAGTCCACACTACGAGCTCCACCAAAACGGTTTGAATATCTAGCTGTAACGTTAGTTCGCCCTGTACACTAAAGCCATAAAGGACATTACCTATTACATAACGGTCGTGGAAAAGTGGAAAACCATGCATTAATAATGTAACTTATTTCCAATCTTATCTGATTCGTGGAAAAATCTTTAGCAGGGGCGTGCAGTTCACAGCTGCTGTGAAGCAATTAGAATACCTTCGTTTTCTCTTGAGGTGTAAACGGTTTTAGAGTCTATGTGAACTACTCCTAAATAGTCTATGTAAAGTGACTTCATTTTCTAATGCATTTTTTTGTGAATATCACACAAGAATCCTAGCCGCCAAGAGCCTGGGACCATTGTTAAGCTGGAGGAAATGGGGATGGGAAGGATATCGGGGAGATATAGGTTGTGAAATACCTGGCTCTTCAGATCTTGTTATTAAACATGGCTAAAGCCATTTTAAGCCAAGTTTCACGTAGATATTTCAAAAGTAAAAAATATCCAAAAATAAAAATTGCCAAAAAATAAATAACAGAGTCTTGGAGTCGATCATGCGTCAGGCAGTCTCCTTGGCCAATGGCCACCGTACTTGTAAATTGTAAAATCATACATACCCTCCACACAGCATCCCCAAAGATGGAGTTAGTGTAAAATATATATATAATAATGTATATTTAGGTATGCATACCTACCCACTCTTCCTCGATTCATGTCAACCAATTTAGTATTTACGATGCCTCCATTTACTAATACACTGATTCCGATGTGATGATGCTCTACTTACCAATAAATTACAGCCTTTGAAAGAACCAAGCTACCTAATAAAGTGAAAATCGCCTTAAAAACAGCAAAAAATTAGCACCACAAGCCTCGGAGATAAGCCTGCATCATTTAATTGTCCTATTTGTCTTGACCACTCTTCTTGGAGAGGCTGGCGCCCCTGGCTAGGATATATACATATTACATAGATCATAACATGTAGTAGTACAGAGCCGTCCCAGCCATGTGCGCAGTGTTTGCGGCGCACACGGGCGGCCGTTGTTAGGGGTGGCCGCAGGCCTTATCCTATCATTGAGCACACAAAATATTTTGCGTTTCGGAAACTTATTACACTTAAATGCATCATTGAATTGCACCAAAATAATTAATAATAATAACTTTCTATCTAATATCTTTTTCATCACAATCTATCTGCTCAGTAGGCAGCGACCGTAGAAATTGTATATGGCAAATAATTTAATTTTGTTTTTCAACTCGAACTAAAGTAGACTCTCATTTATCTCTATGTTTATTGTATAACCGTGTTGCTGAGATCTATTTTTAAAAATAAATAAATAAATTTTCAGGCAAACTCTGACCCTCAAAATGTACACTAGATACATGATTCGTATACATGTCAATTAAAATATTTATTTTGGTGGAAGAACGTCGTTCACATTTATTCCTACCTATGTGTAATGTAAAATAGTTAGTAGTTCATATCGCAATGCATGTAACAATAAACATTTCGTGGCTACTTACAAATAAATAAAAATGAATGTGAATCCCGACCAAGAGTTCCAACTGCTCCAATTCAGTGGGAATACGGCATCCCCATTTAGAATATTTTGTGAGGTTGAATGGAGTAGGAAGGGAAAGGATGTGGGGGGAAGAGGAAAGTTGTGAAGGTGTGAAGCGACATTTTTGGCTTTCCCACACAGGCGACGGTACCTCTCGCAGCGGTCCTGGTAGTAGATAGAGATCCCTAGAAACCCAATACATACCCACGTAGTTGATGCTCGGTCCGTATGTACACGTACAGCGACTTCGCTGACCTCACGATGTGTTTATTATTGTTCGATGATTTTTTTTGCCCCATACAGACGCAGAACTGCGGCCACCATTACGCCCGAGTTATCTATCTACATAATATGTACCAGCCACAATCTAATCACAATTCCAAGTATCTTCTTTTAACCACTTCATAGAGACCACTTTTTACGAGATCTTATTTTGAAGGAATAATTATTTTAATGATGTAATTCTGCGAATAAAATGCCCTCTCTAAAATGTGTTGGCTGAAAAATATTAAATTATCTAAAAAAAAGTAAGAGTTAAAAAAAAATTATTTTGGGAAAAGTAAAACAGATATGGGTAAAATTTTACAATCGTATGGCATTCTTAATACACAATTTATTTATTTTTTTAAACATTTATTGAACTGAATTACAATAAGAAGCAAGAAATTCAGTTGGGGGAGATACCAAACAATGCACTTAAATAAAGATTTCACAAAAATTAATATACATCTAAAAATCACAAGAACAACATGACGCCATGTTCAAAGTTATTTGATGTGACATTTGCCGATAGGTACTGCCAACCCTATGACGTCATATAATGAATTTTCCTATTTTTAATTACCCAAACTTATACCCTTAGTTGAACCCAAGAACCTATCAGGTATATAGGTTCTTATGTTCATCTAAGAACGTATAAGCTCCTTTAAATGTTCTCGGTTTGGGTTTTAAATATAAATAAAAACACTATTTGGTGTCTCCCTCAACTGAAACAGCTGTTTCTTGTTGTAATTAAGTTCAATCAAAATCTGTATTAAGAATGCTATACGATTGTAAAAGATTACTCAGATATGAAACTAGAAAACATAATAAATGATAACTATAAAACAAGAAGTGGTAGCACTGTCAAACGATGAATTCTTGTGAACCTTTTCTATCTGCTTGGATGCTATGGATTTTTGAAATATCAATTTAACTGCCAAAAATTAAGACAACACTTGTTTGTTTAACATTTTTAATTTATTCATAGGAAAAGAACTTGTTGGTAAAGTACCAGCATTGATATTTCGATGAACATATTTAAATAGATACCCTATTTTATTGTTTTGTGTCAAGAGTATTTAGTTAACAAAGTATTCGGTCATTGCGGTCGTTAAATTTGTCTGTGGATGAAGTATTCGTATTGATTGTATTTTTACCGTAATGGAGGCTTCTATCAAATTTTCAAAAATAATAATAAGCGTTGTATGTAAATGGATTGATGACCTTAGTTTTATTTTGCTTCTATTTATTGATACTGGGTTTTACGGATGTTCACACTTACGTGATAACAATCCAGTTATAAAAACTCAGTTAATATACACAAATTACATAAACTCACTCAATGATACATAATACAAGAGAAACAAAGAGAAACACAAGCGATACTACTACCATTATGTAATATTTTTTTATCATTGTGTTAAATTTAATAAGTAAATAAATAATTTTGATTGGGGAATTAGAAAAAGTTTTTAATAGTGATTTATAGGAGTGGATTCAATTTTATGTACGGACTATGGGAAATGTAATACTCTTTTGAGCAAAAGCTAGGGACAGATTTTTTGGTTCAGATTATTTAGTTCAAATAATTTAGTTATTTTTATGGGTTCAAATCATTTGCCCTAACGGGCGTAAATAAATAAATATAATTTGTTCGGGTTTAAATGTTTCAGATCATTCGGTTTGATTATTGTTTAGGGTTATTGGTACAGATCACTCGGTATTGAAAAGGCTTTGTTTACAATGAGAGCTAATGCAGCCTCCTCGGAGGGGTTAAGTGTACCACGAGGGACTGGTTTCATCGGAAACGTACAAAAACTTACGGTAAAAACTGCTCGAGAGAGCGTTTGCAAAGACTGACGCTTCGTAAAAAATACGACAATAAAAACTAGTTTGTATCATAGTCGGGAGTTACGCTTTGGATTAGCATGGGGTATATATAAGCCCCGGCCGGGGAGGACCGAGCAGAGTCGATCGAGAGCAGTGGACTAAAGGTACAATAGTCGAGTAAATCAGCATGAAGTTCTTCTTGGTGTTTGCGGCCCTGGTCGCCGTGGCGGCTAGTCGTGCTAACTCAGGTGAGCCTCAATCCATCTCCTCTCTCCCCTTCCTCCAGTGACTCCAGTGCAGTGCTCCGGTGTCAGTCACAACCAACCCGCTAACCCCCATTTTACCTATAGTTACCATAAACCATAAAATCAATCAATTACATACATTTTTAGTGCCTGGATAACTAACTGTAGAAATTATAGGTACTTATTTTGAGTTCCGTTATAATTATTTTTTAAATAAGTTTAAAGTCACATATATTATGTTTTACTCCCTAAACATAAATAAAAATTAACTTGATTAATGTTGCCTACGGAATTTTATTTTTTTTATGTTGTTTTGAAATTGTTTACTTACATTAATATTTTTGTGATTAAAAGATTTTAAAATTATTTTAATATTGTACCTACCGATCAGGATTATCGTGTAACTTTCAGATTTGTTGTAAAAAAAATCATCAAGGTTCGGGTATGTTTTATGTAAATAAAAAACTGTTCCTTAAGTTATAAAATTATGAAAACTGTTAGTATTAATGTTAATTACAATGGTCAGAAAATTTTCCGTTGACGGATTTTCCTGGAAAACTCCATTGCCGTATTCTTTATCTTATCCATTAATGCGTGATATATTATTACTACGGTCAACATGAAGTGGCGTAACCCACAAAAATACATAATAGATTCAGAAATTAGAAGAGATTTTGAATGTGGAATAGGTAGGCACGTGTTGTTTAAAAAATAGCTAGACCAAACAATACAGACTTCGCGATGATTTCAACTCCTGATCATATAATCTAAACTTTTATCGGCCTAACCCTTTTCATATCTACAAACCTTTTTGTTGGATTTTACTTATATATAGAATAAACTTGTAGAGTTGTTATATTCGCGCCAAAACCTAAATGCAGTGAATGTTTGTATTTAGGTAAGAGAGCCCATTTATGAATTGTAAAAATACTCATACAATCTATGCAACTATTTTTCACAATTCAGTTTTTACAAGTTGATAATCAAAAAATGTTTTCTTTTAGATATCGAATATATCCCACTGATCCGCGTTGCCCGCGGCGGTTACGGAGGGGGCGGCGGCGGCGGTGGCGGAGGCGGCGGGGGATACGGAGGTGAGCACGGAGGCGGTGGCTATGACGGTGGCTCCAGCGGCTTCGGCGGCAACAAGGGACAGGGCGGCTTCGGCGGCGGCGGTCAGAACGGAGGCGGTTTCGGCGGCGGCGGTCAGCACGGAGGAGGCGGTCTGGGCGGATTCCAAGGCGGCGGCGGCGGCCAGCACGGAGGCGGTTCAAGCGGAGGTTTCGGCGGTGAACACGGAGGAGGTAGCGGAGGATTCGGCGGATTCGGCGGAGGAAGCAACGGTGGCGGTGGACTTCACGGAGGTGGTGGCAGTGGACAACATGGAGGCGGCGGTGGTCTCGGAGGAGGCGGCAGCGGACTTCACGGAGGTGGCGGTGGACAGCACGGTGGTGGCGGCTTCGGGGGCTCCCAGTCCTCGGCCCAGGCTTCTGCCTCTTCCTCTTCATTCGGAGGTGGCGGCGGATATGGCGCGTGAGTACCAACAACATCATATGTAGTAATTCTGATGAAATCTGCAGCTATTGAATAAGCCGCAGTTACAAACATTTTTTCCTTCTTTTTAATAAGACTTCTAACATCCAGACCTCCCTCAAATGTCTCCAGTTTCTGCGATTCCTGGCGACTTTCGGTCATTAGAAGCCGACAGTTGTCAGCTTCCAACCTCACCCAACATAAGTTAACTGAGGCTTCCATAAAAATAGAATAAAGTCCTTTGATCTCTTTGACATGAAAGCCTGCATATCCATGACCATTGCTGACATCCAACGAAGTAGTGACTAATAACACGTTGTATTATTTCAGACACCACTAAGAAGTGAGTTTGGCAGCGAGTGATGAGCAGCGAGCAGTGAGCAGTAAGCAGTGAGCAGTCAGCAGTGAGCAGCGAGCAGGCTCGACTATCCGCTTCTGAGCCCGAACCTTTTCCCATTCGCCTTGTCGAATGAATTAACATTACATCGCCTATTCAAAATGTTAAATTTTGTGATATTAATTTTAAATGATGCCATTCTGTTTTATACTAGAATTTGCTTGCTTGCGTTATAAAATAATAAAGTATTATTTCCCATGTATTAAAACTAAACACGTAATTTTTTTTATCTTTTTCCCAACTCCCGCTGTACTAATAATCTGCTCCGGCCCTGAATCAAGGGCGCCTGAAGCAGCATGAAGATTCTGCTCCCCTAGAGATTTATAAAAATCTTCACCGTTTTAATGGTAAAACAACTTTATCAGTGGTGACGTTTTGCCGCAGCTTCCACGGTGCTGCCGTCTCTTTGGTCATGGCCTCCATAGCGTAGGGGTGTACGCATTTGACTTTGAGTCTAGTGGTTTTGGATTGGATTCGCTAAAAGCATGACAGTAGATGCGTTTGATAGATAGTCTTTATAGATCAGCTTGACAAATTCAATACGGCACCTCAGCAACGCGCCACCTAGAGCGGCCTGCTCCAATAATAGAGCCCAAATAAAACCGAGGTTGATAATCTCCCCTATATGATAATTTAGAACCCTGAGTCAGACAACACATTTTGGGAGAGACCAATATTAATACATTAATGCCATCGTCATCAACATCACAGCGCTACATTTCTAGGCGGGATTTGGACGCCTCCACAAATTTTCTCCACCAGCGCCGAATCCTAGCCATTCACCTAATGTCATCAGGCCTTCCCACCCTACTCAAATCAGCCCATCTTTCCTCTTCCTCGATCTGTCTCTGGATCACTTCCACCGTGACTATCACGTGATCATGAATGCGGTATCCTGTGATCTGACATTCTTTCCACAAGCCCATCGCAGTCGTTGGTACCTACGGAAACTTTGCTATGACTGGTAGCTCCATTAGATCCTCGTGTATCCATAATACCTACAGAATTAAAACCCCCAAATGTAATGGTAAGTTTGTACGTCTCTACCCAGTGGTACTGTACCTTCATATAGCTTGGCAATAAAATGGAACTAGAATTTTTCATTACTATAACACCACCAAGCTACTCATTTTGAAATTTGTTCCTCACGTAAAAAAAATTTCACATTCAAGTTGGACAGTTCTTTTTTAACACATTGTTGTCGGGAGACGTAAAACTACGTTTTTTTTTGTTTGGTGCTCAAATGTGGGAAACGTAAAAATACGTTTTTTTTTCTCTGGTGGTGGGCGTAGGGTAACGTAATAATACGTGCTGCGTAATAACGGATTTTGTTGCTAAATCGTATATCTTACTTCAAACTACACATTTCACTCACAAATTTGTATTTATTATGCTTTACTTTTAATTTATTAATAAATTATGAAAAGAAAAGAAATTGTCTAAAAATATACAATTTTTTGTGTGCTCGAAGAAAAGAAAAGGCCGATTTTTTTTGTGTTTGTTTACCATCATTTTATCATTGCTACACAATAAGGTAAATTACATTTAAAAATTCACTAAATTATCGCGGATATTTCAAAAGTTATAGACTTTTAAAAAATGTTAACTCGCGCGCGAACCCAAAAATCGCGCGCGCCAGCATGCAATCAGCATAAAACAATACCCGACAACAATGTGTTAAGAAACAAGGCGAAATAATATAACTCGATTTGTTTACGTTTGTTTGTTTATAATTTTGATTTTGTTTTTTCATTTTATGTAACATCTAATGCCTAAAAAATCGCCTCTCCATGTAAATATCTTCCTTGCAAAGGGTTAAATAACAAAAAATTTTAAATATAAAATTATCTTAGAATACGATATAAAATCATCTCCTTTCTGAAAGTATCACCAGTTTCTGAAGACCGTTTATACGCACTTAGACAATTGTGCTTTTTAAACTTACTTTCATTTTCCTATTCTTGGTGTTGTAATTTTAAACCTTTTAAACGATCGTAGTGCCCTCAATCTTTGTCTACTATTAAATGTCGATGATCCGGGAGGAGCCGAACATCAAACTACTGTATTAAAGTCGCAACTGAGGTAGCCTGGGCACATATTAAGAATCTCAGAAGGTCGAATTCCGCTGAAAATTCTGTGTGCTATTCCAGAGGGAAGACGTCCAGTGGGCGGCCCCAGACACAGGGGAGAGAACAACTCCAGAAGCTGAGCGAGGAGAGGCTGGACCTACTATGATGGACGGATGCCGTTGATGTAGCACAGGACGGACGCCTGGAGGCGCCTTGTCGATGCGATGGGTCCCCGACTCGAGTAGGACAAGAGGAAGAAGATGTACGTATGTATTAAATGTAAGATCGTAGATTCCATTTTTTTTTAATATTGTGTACAATAAGTCCCTCAATATTATTTACACATTTTATTTAAAATTTCATTCAATTAACAATTCTAGTTTTCCTGCGACTTTTGAATCGATGTGTATTTATAATAGAAAATACAAACAAAGACAAATTAATAATGTTAATTCCTGGTTAGTGACACCTTTCGTTGGACTTACGAACTTTTTATACAGAGTTGTTACCTGCCTACCTACCTGCTTTAATCATTCTATTTTATTGCTCTGAAATAATAATTATTTGGAGATTATAAATTATTATTATAATAATAAATTATTTATGAAAGTGCTTATCTACATCAAAGCTGGTTTATACGATAATTTTTTTTATAAAATCAATAAGCTTGCTTCATCATTTCGTCCCTTTCCGAGTAAAACTCATTAATAGCCATACTAGCAGTATGAGTGTATGATGCATAGTGAATTGTACCTCTAGTGGGACGAGTTCATCTTATATCAAAAATATTGATCCGTACAGCCAGTATCATTCCAGTTATTGAGATCTGTCTGGACTAGCAAAAGTGGCAGACTGACGGTTGTCAGCAAAAGGTTAGAAGCTACTTTTAAGTGAGAAGCTACTTTTTACCTTAATTTTCATTGGTTCTAACACGAATCTTATAAGAATTTGTAAGGTTGCTTTTTATTTAGTTCTTCAAAACATTGCACATTAAACTGCTTCATTAACGTATCTAGCAAAACCAATTTGTCCTACGGTCAGGATATTGTTTTTTTCATTAGTGATTGTAGTAAATTTAAAACAATTATTTTCAAAATTCACAAACGTAATTATTTTGATCGATCAAATTTTGCTCCGCCTTCGGCCGGTTGAGAACTCTCATCCAATGCCGTGTGTGATTTTTCAAGTTCGCGTATGAATTGTGAATGGAATATTTGAAAATTGCCTTCTTATATTAATCTTCCGCTGATTGTTGTGGCCAACAAATAAATCGATGGCTTAGAGTTAAAATGTTGTAACTGCAAAACAAACTTTCGATAAAATGAAAACTGGATTCTTATTAGATAACAATACTATATTACAAAAATAAAGCGCCGCAAGTATCAAGAGAGTACTACTGTGAACTTTCCATTTTCATTTTTAAAACTTAATTTTTAGTAATCACTTTTTTTTTATATGAATACCCCACAAGAGTCCCAACTGCTCCCAACCATCTGGAGCCAGTGAGACTATGACATCCCCAATTGGGGAATGTTGTGAGACTGAAGATATTGGAGGGGTAAGGAGAAGGGAAAGAGGAAGGTGGGGAAATACCTGACTATTCAGATCTGGTCACTAAACACAGCTAAAAGACATTTCAAGCAACGTTTCAATTCTGAACGGTGGTCTTTCACCAGGGCAATACTGAGAGTATTTTCCACTCTGGAACGTGTGCAAATATACCATATATTATTTTTAATTAGTTAATTGTGAAACAACATATTGCTATTTTGCAATTACAACATTTTAAGTCTAAGCCATCGAAACGCGTACAAGTTTCTGGCCTATTTGTTTATACCGTATTATAATTAAATATTTCGCATAAATACATACACAGGTATCCAAGAAAATTAACGAATCAATCATACAAAGCGTCCGGCCGATTAAATTTGCTTGTAAATATTTTTCTTTACATTGCAATTATTTAAAGCCCTATTATTTTCGATGGATTTTGTGTATTTCATAAATATTTGCGAATATGTTTAGGTAAATCTTACCTAACCAAATTCTTAAAATCCAATATGATTTATGCTTTCGAATAACTTGAAAAATGTGTATAATTCTTTTCATAATGTTTGATTTTAACAGATTTATCTATTTGAACTCCCACAATTTTTCAAAACTTTCATTAATGTGACAATATATGTATAAAAATAAAATATTATATAAGAAGTAGGAAATACTCATAATAAAACATAATCAATTGTTAAAACGAAAGAAAAAATAATATACTTCCGTCAATAAATGTAAAATTACATTATGGTGTCATTTTAAAAAAAAGATTAACAAATGTTTTGTATGAACCACTATTTAATATATAAATATCAAAATGTTTCGGAAGTGAAGCTTAAGCTTAGCGAGGGAACAGTATACCTTGTAGCCTGATGAGGGAAGCTTCGCTTTCGAAACATGTTGATATTTATATATTAAATAGTGGTTTATACAAAACTACTTATTCACTTTTAAAAAATAATAGTTTATGAATACGTTCACTAACGCCAAAGCTAAAAAATTATTCAGTTGAAGAAAATGTTATTCATATTTCATTCCATGTGCAAAACAGCATGTTAGAATCAAGCTTTAATATAGCGGTGGGATTATAAACTAAAAAAGAGGACAATAGGGAACTCCAGTGAAAAATATAATGACTTTAAAAATATATATTCATCAAGATCAACAAACGACGATTCTGAATATATAACATTCATATCTAGAATTTATAAATCGTTATTTAAAAGTGAACAAAAAATTAGCTCATCAAAACACCGTGTCATGTTGGTACCATTGCATTTGGAACATCTGACATCACGTGCGCATTCTGTTTTCGGATTAGTATGAAAAATTATATTTTTCAATGTTGTTTTGTATTTAAAACATGTATTCTTTTAGTTTTGGCAAAATTTATGGAAAATTGTCTTTTTTTTCTTTGTCTATTATTTTATTACGGTACGTTTTTCTTAGGGTAGGCAGAGCTTTTCAGCCTATATGGACTGCACGCCACTGGAGATGGTCGATGGATAATATTTTTCTAAGGAACCAGTTAGTTTTGGTACCGGTTCCTTTCGGAACTTTTTTATATATAGAATGTGAATCTTTTGAATAAAAATATCCTAAATGAGTTATTTTCTCTCAGCCAAGCCAAATCTAGTTAGAATGGAAGAAAGCACCAATGAAAGACAGAAAATTAACATAAAACCATTCTTTTTATTAAAAAAATTTATACAACAGTACAAAATGTTAAGAAAGATATACGTAGGTATGTAAGCATACGATAAATTTAGATAAGTGAAATTTATAAAGTAATAAATGGTAACCAATAAGAGCTCAAAAGGTGTATTTCAAGTATTCCATTTATGGCTCATATGACAATCCTATCGACAACGTACATATTACTTTTAGCATAATAAAGTAGAGGTCTTTAATTTTACATTAGACTATAATTAAATATAATATACAAAAAAAAATAATTGAAAATGTTATGCATTGATAGCCGAAGCATCAATTATCACGTCTTTTGATTGCATATAGTCCTTCATTTTGCAGAAATGGTACGCAGTCACAAACTAATTCTTGATTAGATCCAATTAGATAATATATTGATGGTTGGACTACAAATGCATTACTTAACCAATCGCTTAAAAATAGGAGGCAGCAGAATGATATCCTGAAAATATGGCAGTCAGCAAGAAATATGTTTGTATTTCTCCGTCTTTAACTCTAAACAAAACTCGTGCACAGTGGGGACAGTTAATTCCGATCGTCAAATCGGGACACATCTTCAAAGTGGAATTAAATAAATGATTAGTTAAGGCACCTAGAATACTTAAAGGCATCAAATCAGGGCAATAGAAAGTTTATTATAACATATAAAGTATTATTGTAGATTAGTTATATATTTTGGAAGAAAAAACTACAAATTCGGTTCAGTTACACATTGACGTATATAAAACGATTTTGTGGGAGAGACTGGAAATACATATTTTATAAAACCCATTTAACTTTAATAATGCAATGGTTAATCATCAATAATAAAGTTAAAATACAAAAGTTTTCAGGTAGTGTAAAAGAGAAACGATAAAATATTTACCCTTTCAGTTTTTTTTTTTTTAATATCAAAAGTTTTGTTTTACTTTATGCTTTAAAAAAAATATATATTTCACGAAAAGAGCACCAATTCCAAGCCATTTATAATTCAGTACCATACCACGGATTGTCGAAATGCATTTTTTTTTCAATTGATACATAATAATCCTTCGAGAGGCAATAATTAAACGTCATTTAAGTAGGTTATCGGCAAACGCTTAGTTTTTAAACTTATATAAATAATAATGTAACATTAAACGATTACGCAAAAACATGAATGATACAATACATAATTTATTAAACTATAAATGTATATATATTTAGTTAACTTTATTTAATATTACATAGATGCCTGATAAAATAAAATCTCAAAAACATGCATGCCTATAAAAAATTTATGTATATTTACGGGGTAAAATGCAATCAGAAAAACTAGTGTACAAAATATTTTCCTACTAGCACACAATAATTATTATATGTGTAACATATTTATAATGCAAAGGAACTTTTGTGAGAAAAAAAAAATATCAACTCTTATATACTTGGAAAAACCTGGCAGTGTAAAAGGACGCTGAATTCAATTTACAGATCAAAGTTAATAAAAAATTATACATCGAACAACATATATTACTATATTTTTTATCTGTAAAAATAAGTAAAGAAAGAATACAAAAAAATTATTAAAGTGACCTTAAACATTCTTCATGCCATTATGTTCAGTAGGGTAAAATGACTTTTCGTTATAACTGTCGTAACAATAATCCTATTGGATTTTGACATCAAATTTAAACACTACCAAAAAGTGGCATACCTACTGTAAATATTGCACTAACAAAGTCTCAAAGTTGATTTTGACCAACATGCTCCCAGCATATTTTAATAGGCCTAGGAGAATAACAATTCACCAAAAGCGTAAAATAAATCTATCGATCTTAAAGCTTCCTTTATAAAATAGAAGAACATATATAATTAATGTAAAGCCACTCATCTCAGCACAGGATTGTCCCAGTGAGATGAGTGGTTAATGTTTTTGTTTATATATATAAATTTAAGAATAAATAAAAAAAAAATATTCATATAACAAAAAGAGATAATTTAAATAAAGAGAATTGTGTAATATCGCCTTGCACAAAGCGGGAGAATATACGATCTTCAGAATAAATTGCACATTATTATAAAGATTGCCCACAAGAGTGATTTGGCTACGAAACATAATCTTTAAATACCTAATCAACTTGTACTACCAAAATATAAGATATGTACCTTGTTCAAACTTAACCCTAGGTTTGCGCTAGTAGCCGTTCCATAAATACCCATTGTTTGCTCAAGCTAATTGCTAGCTTTATCGCCTGGTTAAAATAGGATATTTAAATATGTATCTACTAAATGTATGTAAAAATAGGATAGATTATAATATAGTCAAGCTTATTGACTTTACAAGTTATGTGCATAAAATCAATCCATTTAGTATACAAGTAACTAGGTGAAAATGGAGAATTGAAAAAAATTCTGATATATTAGAGAAATTGGTAAATTTACTTACCCATTTCAATTAAATTTCATTACTAGACGATCAAAAACATTATGGGAAGGCCCCCATTTAGACAACGAACCCGGACACGACCGCGGGCTCCAACCCGACCGTGGACCCATCCGCACGTGCCCATACACTACACGATCCCTCAATCGGTGCTCAGTCGTTCACAGACTACGGTATGTGTCGGAAAGCCGGACCATGGCCCATGGCTCCTTTATCAAGAAAAGCAAAAGTTGCTCTTACAGTCGGTGCAATTATTCTATTACTTCCCTACCTTCCTTTTTCTCATCTCAAATTATCCAAATATTATTATTTGTCATAAAATGATATTATTTTAGAAGAGTCATGGCTCCAAATGTTAAATGAATAAAAAATGTGAGAATATTCATTCGCCTATTTAGTTTCAAGGCGACGCCATAAAAACAAAATATTACATTCACGAAAATAAACAAAGCAATATACTAGACTTGAAGCGGCCTCTAGTCACATCTGACTTACCCACCGTTTTTAAAGAGAACATGGAATGGATCGAATAATGGTCTTGACAAAAAAATGGGCATACCAATAGTGTGGGGCGACCGGAGTGCGCGCCGGGCTCGGTGTTCATTCAAACAGTGTTAACCAGTGTTGACGAACCGATCGGTCAGATTGTTTCGCCTGTGGTATGCTTAAGGATTGCACAGATACCAAATAATGTAATATTTTGTACATACTTTTTATAAATTTTCGGCATTTTAATAAACACAGGAACTCACAATGAGTTGAATAATCACACGGAACAAATATTTTTTTCTAAGCCCGGTGGCAAGAAAACTTCATTGGCCAATAAAAATGCTCCATTTATATCTCCGAAACGATCATAATTTAGAAGGAAAGTCCTATTACAACAAATCTATGAAATCCATCAGTATTTACACAGGACTCGAATTCAAAGGGCGCGCAAACCACGGGTTAATGTAGCGGATCCGTAACTAAATACTGAATATTTAACAGTAAACATTTAAATCATTAATTTATACTAAAAATATTACAATATCTAACATAACAAAACTTGGTAAATTTGAATTAGACTATTCAACAAAAGTGATCTATTCGTAGAAAAATTGCGCGACTATTGCACACGGCACAGCACGGGTCTACGCTTGCACGGGTGTATTGGTGTATGCGTGTACACTAGTACGGGTGCCAACAAATTGTACCCACATTATTCTATTATAGCACTGCCTTCGTTACCCTGGACCAGAGATTCCCTCCCCTTTCTCCCATTACCAAAACCTATTACACATTAACCGGTGTAAATGTCAATAACTCATCTTAAAACATTCAATATGCATCCATCACAAAATCACTCAATTCTCAATAGTAACTCTGCTTTACAAGAAATATCTCAGTATCAAAATAGTTGGATGCTAATCAGCTCTCCAACCAGTGGCAGGAATAGATATACGTGTGAACATATTACAAATATCACTACTCTACATTGCAACGGTGGGGCGACCAACTGCCGGAGCCGGAGCCGCAAGTCTGTTAACCCAACCCCTTCCCTTTACTTCCAACGTGAATACAAGCGGACAATAGACATGATAAATCATTTTTATATGATGATCTCTGCATAGGTTTAATAATGTATGTAGATGATCACTACTGTACATTGCAATGGTGGGGCGACCAACTGCCGGAGCCGGAGCCGCAAGTCTGTTAACCCAACCCCTTCCCTTTACTTCCAACGTGAATACAAGCGGACAATAGACATGATAAATCATTTTAATATGATGATCTCTGCATAGGTTTAATAATGTATGTAGATGATCACTACTGTACATTGCAATGGTGGGGCGACCAACTGCCGGAGCCGGAGCCGCAAGTCTGTTAACCCAACCCCTTCCCTTTACTTCCAACGTGAATACAAGCGGACAATAGACATGATAAATCATTTTAATATGATGATCTCTGCATAGGTTTAATAATGTATGTAGATGATCACTACTGTACATTGCAATGGTGGGGCGACCAACTGCCGGAGCCGGAGCCGCAAGTCTGTTAACCCAACCCCTTCCCTTTACTTCCAACGTGAATACAAGCGGACAATAGACATGATAAATCATTTTAATATGATGATCTCTGCATAGGTTTAATAATGTATGTAGATGATCACTACTGTACAAATTTTATACTCTGTTCTCCTAGAAGAAAATATTTTCATAAACAATTACTAAATTAAGCACAAGGCGCCTTGTATACTCATTATTGACCAAAATACTTCTAAAATAAATATGTCAGTATGTAGGTATTAGTTAGTTAACATTTTTGGTCACTTCGTCCTGTTGGAATTAAATTTAATACGGGATTACTACATTTCATGTTTAAATTTGCGAACGCCAATGAAGGGTGAATGGTGAAATGAGAGGTACATAATAAACACTTGAAAATAAAAATGTTGTAACTGAAATCTATTTCATCTCCGTTAACAGAGTACAGGTAGTGTTCATCTGTAAATTAAGTATTCGCCTAGTCTTGTAAGGAACATTAATTAGTCAGCTAATCAGTGTGTACCGATCATAGGTAAAATTAAGGTTAGTAGGGAGAATCAGAACTCCAGGCCGAAATTTTAAAATTAATTTGCCCAGTTGGAATTATATGGACTCAAGCTATGAAGACCCATTGAGTACTAAAGTATTTAACGTTAATTTAGATCTTCAATATTTATTTAATTCTGCACCGAAAGTTGCGATTCTGTATTCATCTACTAAAGGAAGAGCTCGACAAACGAAAGGATGCACCTGATGCTTGGTACGCAAAAAACGGATTTTGGTAAAAGGCGTGGTCAACCGGAAGAAACCACCAGTCACAGTGACAAACGAAATTCCGAACAATTTCGGCAAAGCTGGGCAGTACAGGAAGGGCCATGTGCATTCCTTTGTTTATCGAACTCTAATGGAAGTAAAGAAGTCTATACGTTGACAACTTCACGAAACAAACAATAACTTTCATATATAACATGTCCAAATATTTAAATGACTTCAATGCAAGTCGGACCAGATGGGCTTGGTACGAAATGTCCGCCGTATACCCGGCCGGGAGACACATTTTGTAAGCAATGGGTTACGCAACAGAGAGAATTGGCAGTCGCTACGTCACAGATTGCAACAATACATACATATTTCAACTATAAATCAGTAAAAAGTCTGCGGCAATTAAACATTCGAGTGATAATCAATCTGCTACACATAGTGGGGGAAAAGGCGAATAAAGTTAACTATTTAATAAATACAAATTCAACAATATAAAAAAAAACATGAATGTAAACTTAAATGTAAGTAAACAGACTAGCTCTTGAAGTGTGCTTGACACAGCTCCATTATATATTAACACCTCCACTATTTCATCTTCTTACTATCAAATCAGCGTTAGAGCGTTTACTCTCGCAAAGGCAATTCATAGGAAACTTCACTATTTCTTCTTTTTAATATTATCCAAGACAAGGCGAGTCCGTCATATTATTATTAACATTTAACCAATAACGTTGTTTATTAGATCACTCATTTATATTTTACACTGTCTTCGTTTCTCAGATCTTCAACTTGTGAGTTTCTTAACTATTTCCTGGCAGAATACGGCATCCACATGCTTTGTACACGGACATTTAAAACAGCGGCCTTTTTACCTATCACACACGTGTGTCTTCATCCAAGAAACCGGATAACCCGATTTAGATATTTAAAGTGAGTACAGGTAATCCTCCCCTGACCAGTTCATCAGTAATGCCAAGTACAAAATTAACATAAACGCACACATCTTTCAAATGTCACTATGAATATTTGGGATATTATCAATTCCTAGTCAGAAAAGGACACCTGCACAAATTGTGTTTAGCAGTGCTTGCACATCTAGACACAAGGATCCAATCTACCACATAGCCAATAGCTATATGTTGTAAATAATTACATATACTGGGAAGTATGAAATTTCATGTATAAAAATTCAAAACTCTCATTACGTGGGTGAAACGGTACATTACTAAATAGACTACATATAAATAAAAACTGTCTGAGGTAAGAAGTATTTCCGCAAGGAGTGACAGTTAAAGAATGATTGTTTGCCTCAATTCAATACTGACATTGAGTCAGCAATTAATAAACCTCCTTCCTTCTAGTTCGAGCACTTTATAAAAAACCTCCATTGTCCACTTAACAGTAAAATAATTATCACATTGTAGTTGTCCATGTCTATAGCGGGGCACTAGTATCACATGGGCGTGTCTATGGGGGTGTTGATGGTGTGTGTGGGGGTGGGCGGCAGGGGCGCCAGGGGGCTGAGGGGGGAGAGGGAGGATGGAGGCAGCTCCCCCTTGGGGGGATCGCCCCCTTCCTCTCCCTGCGAGGGGTTGATGTCTATCTTGCTGGCCTTGTACCACACCACCAGGTCTACGAGGAAGGCCAGACCCATGATGCCTCCCGTTGTCCCTACAAAATGAGTATTATTTAATATAACAAGAGAACCAGTTTTTGCATAACAATAACTTTAAAATATTACATGCAAGAGAAAGATTTCAATTAGCTGATAAACAGTTTCATTGTTTTCGTAGTATTCACAATGCTTCAGAGGAACGGCTGCGGGGCCTGTTTCATACAAAACTTAATTTTAGATTTGAGGCCACTTTATAATTTAAAACAAAAATAAATAAAATACTTCTCACACGTACTAGATATTTACTAAACCTTTAATTAAAAAAATATATCATTCAGTTTGGATAAGTATTTTGGGCTCAAATCCAAAATTAAGTTATGTACGAAACAGGCAGCCCAGCCGTTCCTCTAACACCAAATAATATCAAAAGTTATAAAATGAATGATGACCTCCATATGAGAGTGAAAAACAGCACTAATATGTAGTTATAAAGGAATTAAATGGTACACAACACAACCAAAATAATTTGTTACAAGTGAAAAAAGATATTGATTAATTTAGTATTCTGTAAACAGGAAAACAATTATTTAGTCAGTGAATTTTGTGAGAACACTATTTTCTGAGAATAATAATTGATAATAGCAACTGCATTGAAGATAATATAAATAAAACTGTACATATTAAGAAGAAAATTAGATAGGGGAGAAAAAATAATAGAAAAGGTAACTTACCTAAAAAGAACTGTCTGAAGACAACGGAATCATAGAGCATGCACGCCCCTTTAGTGTTACAGATGGAGTCCCACAGGAGACAAGCTGAGTCCACCACAACCCCAAATATGATGGGGCACGGCACATTGCCAAACAGCCCGATGGCAAACTGGATGATTCCCATCGCCATGGCTTTGTCTGAAAAAACATATTCAACCATTAATGGTTTATAACTACAATACTTCTACTTAAAATTGATGCAGAGAATTAGTTCAACTATTATTCTAAGAGTATGTTAAATAAACATAATGTTCAAAACTTAAATCCCGGCCCGTTTCATCTATCAAATTGTGATCAGCTGTCAAGCATAATGGTTGTGTCGTTGATCAAATTGTGATCAACTGTCAAGCATAATGGTAATATTGTTGATCAAATTGTGATCAGCTCTCAAGCATAATGGTTGTGTCGTTGATCAAATTGTGATCAGCTGTCAAGCATAACGGTTGTGTTGCTATGCTTGCCAGCCAATCACAATTAGATCAATAGTTGAAAAGGGCCAAGAATCGGCATTTAACGGGGGTCAATTAAATGTGGAAAATTAAAAAAAGTGATGATTTTCAATTGGATGGTCATCAAATGACCAAAGTTTAAAACACCCCAATCTTAGATATGTTATATAATAAAGACATTTATATCTAAAACAGAGTTGAATTCTCATCTTGTTTGAAGGAATTAACACAGAAGGTGGGGAATAAATTTTTAATACTAATATAGAATGATGACTGTAACTTTGCTGAAGTGTCGCCTACAACCACTATCTCTACCAGCGTCGATATTATGTAGTACACTTATGGGTGTTTCATGAAAACGAAGATCTACGTACACAAATGATCAGTGTCAAGACGAACATTATTTATTTATCCATCTTGAAAACAATCTACATATTGAAAAACAAACCGTACATTGTACATGTCTATTGGTCGACTATGTTTTTGTCTTGTAGAAAATCGTAGAAAACTTTATTGTATAACATACATGAAAATATGATTATAATATGTTAACCTTTAGGATCCGTGCAGCGCATGATGAGCAGGATGGATCCCACTTCTCCCGTTGCGTGGATGAACATGATGAAGGAGAAGACACAGATGAACAACACAAAGCTGCTGCAGTTTCCGGGGCAGTATCCTCCCCTAGCGCCTCCGCCTTTCTCTCCAATGCTGAAGTTACCCCATGAATCCCTGCAAACAAATAACATGAACATACCTAATAAAAAATCAAATAATTATCGAAAAAAAATAATCATTCAGTTGAGAACCCCTTCACGCAAAGAGCTCGAGTGAGACGCAATGACGTGAGTCACCGCTCTCATTTTCTGCTGGCCCAAATGAAAGTGGAATCGTTTTATTGAGAATATGTGACATACTAACACACGTTTGATTGTATTGGTGAATTTATTCCTGTTTTTAAACAAAATACTTCTATCACGACCAGCGAGGGTTTATTATTGTGTTTACAAATATTTGAATAAATTCGTAATGGTATAATGAAGGATTAGCCAAAATCTGAATCCTGTATTTACTATATTTTAAGAGATATTTACATATTTTGAGGCGATGTGTACTAGTTATATATCATCGGGAAGGAAAGGTTAACCGGGATCTGAGAGACGTCACCTAAAGTCGCACCAATACCGCGCATGCGCAAAATATCGTGATATCGGGGCGGTTTTGGATGACGTCTGGAGCTGAGCTGCTGCAAGCGGCAGTGGCGTTGTAGCTTTGGTAAAGAGAAGGTGGAGATCACTCTCCCTATTCACCGGTACTTTCTCATGTTTAACAGTGCTTGGTGTATGTGTATATTATGTTGGCTCAAATTAAACCCACAAATTAGCAAAAATGAGTACGAAACAGACGTCGTTAGAAAGTTTTCTTGGGAAAAATAAGCCCAGTGAAGAGACAGAAGAAGAGCCTTCAACATCAAAGAAATATAACACTTTTAACAGACAATACCATGAGTCCTATTTGAAATGTGGATTTATTGGGACACGTGATTCCCACCCACCAACCCCGCTCTGCATAATTTGCGGCGACCAGCTATCTAATGAGGCCATGAAAGCCTCAAAAGTGCTTCGCCACTTGAACGCCAAGCACTCTAGATTAAAAGACAAGCCCCTGGGGTATTTTGAAAAAAAAAACGGGAATACGAAGGACAGAAGAAATTTATGAGAGCCACTACATCAATAAAGGAGAATGCATTGAGAGCATCATATTTAGTGACTAACCTTATTGCTAAGGCTAAAAAGCCATTCACTATCGGTGAAGAATGGATCTTGCCCTCCACTAAAGACATTTGCCGTAAACTTCTAGGAAAGGCTGCTGTGGAAAAGATAGCACATGTGCCTTTATCGGATAGCACTGTGACTAGGCGCATCGAGGAAATAGCCGAAAACATTGAGACACAATTGTTGGAGAAGATTAATACATCACCGTGGTACACACTCCAGGTTGACGAATCTACAGATATCGACAACAAGGCAATACTACTTGTTTATGTGTGATATCTATATCAGGAGGATTTGCATGAGAATTTATTATGTGCACTATCTTTGCCAACCAACACCACAGGAGCAAAACTGTTCAAGTCACTGGATGGTTATATCCCAGGAAAACTAAAATGGTCCTTTTGTGTCGGCATATGCAGACGGAGCTGCTGCCATGACCGGACGACTTTCTGCTTTAACTGCTCATATTAAGGAGGTTGCACCTGAAAGTGAATCTACACATTATCATTCACGGGGAAACGCTGGCAAGCCGAAAAATGTCACTGGAATTTAACAGCGTATTGATTGATGTCGTCAAAGTTATTAACCACATCAAAGCACACGCCCTTAACTCACGCCTGTTTGAGCAGCTTTGTGAGGAGATGGACGCAGAGCACAAATACCTTCTCTTATACACAGAAATAAGATGGTTATCCAGAAGGAAATCGCTAACCAGAGTATTTGAATTATGTGAGCCATTGCAAAGATTTCTTTCAGAAAAGAAGTCACCGCTGGAAGCACATTTCAGTGACAAGATACGGGTATTACATATTCAGCCTGCTCAATGAACTCAGTTTGTCCATTCAGGGTAAAATGACAACTGTTTTCAAGTTGGCTGACAAAGTAGCTGCATTTAAAGCCAAACTGGAGTTGTGGGGACGGCGCATGAACAGAGGCATTTTGGACATGTTTCAGACATTAGCAGGAATTTTAGGCGAGACTGAGTCTGAGCATTCATTCTCCCAGTTGGTGCACGATCACTTGTCTTTGCTTTTAAAAAAGTTTGAGTGCTTCTTCCCAACCACAAAAGACCCACAAAATGGTAATGAATGGATCGACGACCCATTTGTCAACAAACCAGGCGAATCTAGTATGTCAGTGCAAGAAGAAGATTAACTGCTAGAGATTGCAAATGACGGCGGCCTTAAAACTACGTTCAAGACAACAATTCCGCCGATGTTCTGGTTTAAAGTCATGGCGGAATACCCTGAGATTGCCACCACAGCACTTAAATCCCTATTGCCATTTCCGACATCCTATCTGTGTGAAACAGGGTTTTCTGCAGTGACAGCAACCAAAACAAAACAACGGAATAAACTGGACATAAGCGACACACTTCGGGTATCATTGTCTCCTATTACCCCCAGATGGAACCGTCTCATTGCAAAGAAACAAGCTCAGGATTCTCACCGAATTAGCATTCTAGAGAGTTAAAATTTTAAATCACTTTATATTCATTTTTTGGTGTAAATGTATTTTATTTTGAAGGCATGTTTAAATACAATTAAATTAAAATGATTACATCAAAACAATCTAAAATATTAACAATCAACTTCCCCCCGTCAGCGGGCTGCGGTAAAATTATCAATTATTATGACCGGTCCGCGGCGAGAAAAAGGTTGGGGACCACTGTCCTAGACAATTAACCCAACCAAAAGTACTACTACATGAATATGGAACACAAACATGACAACCCGAACATAAGCCAGTGAAAACCATAAAATCATTACGAATCCATCCCGCATAGACTACTTTAAGCCATTTTCCAGAAAACACTTAACCGGTGTCATCGAACCATTCCCACACAACGGAAAAATCTGAATTCATTTCTACGTATGACTTCTACAGTATTGTAAATTAAACTATAATCATACACAAAAAAAACAAAATTTTTGTTCATCAATCATGTACCTATTATGAATGTATTGTATGTACAAAACAACCCGTGTTTTAATAACAAAAACTTTTGAACAGTGATTTCAGGTATTATGAAAATTGCGCAGCATTATTTTGTCTGAAATTTCTAGATACATGCAAATATTTTAAGCTCGCAAAGGTATTTCCATCATGAACTATTTATTAACAGTTTGCACTAAGAATTATTTGCTCTTTCCCAAGCAGTCTACTCGGAATTATTTTTTGTCAAATAACTATTTGAATTTTACCTATCATTTCCTCAGCGTTTTTTTTCGGGACACGGTATAGCTGTAAGGTGCGCATTGTATTCACTACGCGCGGAACATTTTGTATTAATATTAAAGTTTTGATTGTGAATTTATTATTAACGCTACTTTTAAAAATAATAAGTTATAAAATATATATAAACCTCTATGTAAGTCACGAAATAATCTATTTTATCAACCATTGATCGCAAATTAATTGTTCTTTACATGGAGCATCCAAAAAATCTAAAAAACCTATCCCGTTTAAAAACACTTGAATTGAAAAAAAATTTTAAATTTCAATCAAAATCTTTGGACCAATAATCTTGCATTTCTGCATTATCATCTAAGTACATATTGAGAATATGTACCTCATAAAGATTTCATCCACAGTTATATCTACACAGCTTCTCCATATGGATTGTGTCAAAAGCGTCATGCTTCTAATTTTATCGTTTGCGTAATTATTTGTCTCTCTGACTATGTTGCTTACTAAATATTCACTAAAAATAATTGAAAAAAACTGAATAAGTTCTACACATTCAGATGAAACTTACGGTCTAGTCACCCCGGAGAACTGAAGTCTATCAGGAATGTTGTTATTTCCACTAATATCTCTCCACTCATTAGCGTTGGCTTCATTGTTTTGAGGAGGTTTTATTCCACTGTCACCGTTGTTATAAATTCAGTATAATTATTGCACTCTGATATATAATAGGGTTTTTAGTTCATTTTATTTATTTTTTATCAATATCCACCTTCAAACTTAGATACCAGTATTTTTTTTTCTCTTCAAGTACATTTTCATAGTTAAATTAATTCTCAAAGTATGAATTCTTTAAACGCCGCCAAATGGCAAAATCCGGAGGCGGGGGTGCGCGTGACGTAACCCGTACTGTACCCGATACCCAGGGCAATTTGTATGGAGATTTTGTAAAATATTCAATAAGGAATCCAGTACATTTTTATAAATGTGAACTGTCTAACTTAATTTACGGTACTTTTTTCATTTTAATATCTATATTCCATATGAAAATAAACGTTTTAGTTATAAAAACTTGTTTATTCCGCCAAAAACAGAGTACCACACGGTAATGTTGACAGCTGTCACGTCGTTACACTCGGCTGCTATGCGCGGCTATCAGTCGCGTATTTTGTGAGCTTGTGTTTTTTCTTTAATTTTATCTCTTTTAATTAAAAAAAACCTTCTAAAATATCAGGAGATAATATTTAATATTGCATCGTACCGATGTGTACAAATACTAGCATTACTGCGCCCGATAAGCAATTTATCATCATTCCAAGAAATGGAGTTTTACGTAAAAAATTGTGAAATGCCAAACTGCTTTCGGTCATTTTAGATATTAATGTATTTAAATATTTTTGTATATTAATGGACACTTATGACTCACAATCACCTAATTTAAGTTTAAAATAATCATTAAAACTAAATAAAACCACTTTTTACGTGTAAACAAGATCAGCATGTTCCACCGGTATCTCATCTCATCGTGCGTAAACATCTGTACAGCTTACGTCATAGTTCATTCGACCAATCATGGGAGCGTTTTTACTTTATGGGGTGTTAATCAATTGTTAAGAAGGATTTATTGATTATAAGAATAATAATATAGAAATATATGTATATATTCCAGAATCTGTGTTTTTTTGTCTACATGGAAAAATTTTTTTTACTCAAATTCCCTATTGAGTTCAGGCAGATTTATAAAAATTTCACTATCATCACTGACACTCAAATAAACATTTTTTCGTTTTTCACTGATTTACCGAGTCACTATTTCACTACCATCACTGTCGTCTTGATCACAATGATGACTCCAATTAAATTCGTCGTCACCACTTTTTCGATGATTAAGGAACTCATCATTTTCATTGATCGAATTTTGTTATGAATAGCAGTCTATCCAGCCCGGCGGAATGATAGGCTTGTTCCTATATTACTATTGGTTCTAAAAGCTATATATAAACCACATTTTTTAATTTCTTTTGCACTATTTACAGATATTGGACCGAGAAATTCCAGACATGCAAATTTTTCTACTTTTTTATTATTTACCAGATTAAATAAATTTTATTTTTATATTTCTTGCTTTTTATAATTTTTTCAATGTTATTTACGTCATAGACGTTATTAACCGCCATTGTTTTTATTGTTTCCTATTCTTTTTCATACGCTATTTTGTCTCTAACTAACTAACTAACCATCACGCCGTTTTCGCCGCAGGGGTAGGCAGAGAAGACGGACCGCCAAAGAACTCGATCTTGGCATACACTTCTTGCTTCATTCACATTCATACATCGTCTCATACATGTATGTATTTTGTCTCTGGGGGATGTTAATGAGTCCGTGTACCATTGAATGGTAAGCTGATAATTTATGGGACCATGGATGAGTTGAGTTTGCATTTATCGTTGTATCTATAAATGTTGGTTTTCTAAATATTTGGAAGGTATGTCTATTATTACTTCTACTATTGTAAGAACTAAAAAATTTATTTCACCTTCGATCTCATGTTTAACTGTGAATCAGATTTTATTATTAACGGTGTTGGCCCAGTTAGTGAAGATATTTAACTATCGGTTAATGGCCTTGAACGTCGAAACAGCTATCACAATAATAAAAACTAAAATACTTGCAGAACTTAATAATGACATTATTAAATTTGATATACGTTAAATGTCTAAAAAAAAGAAACAGTGTGTGTTGTCCACTGACAGTAAACTTGCGACTTGTAGGTCGGGTTTGGACAAAGTCTCAGGGTAGACTTTGTAACATAATTATTAACCTCGTTATAAATGCAGCACTGCAATTGTCTATGACAAGATTTCATGACGTGTCTATGGACGACAGATCCGAGATGAGATAGGGAAGCGGGGGTCAAGATGGCGACAGGCGTAACCTGACGTGGGCCACCGAGCTCGACGTGATAGAAGTGGAGTTTTATGTATTAGTGATCCTGTTTTGTTTGACGCCAGGGAGCGTTTACCCTATTTACCCGAAGTGGGTATGTTTTTTTGATTACGGATGACCAATTCCGTAAAGTGATCAAATCCAACGGCGTGTGCCAGGTGCGTTGGAAAAAGAATCCATGCTGAGGATGAATGGACTATATCGACGACCATACAGGACAAAAAGGTAGCATCCTCCCCTATTATTGTCTGGACGGAACGGAAGATGCTATGGCGGATGGCGCTGCCGAGAGTCGTCATAGACCTCGCGGATGGTGATCGTGGGAATCGGAAAATATCAGGACTGTAGCGGCCTTACCTGATGCTGAGAATAAGAATCCGTCCACAAGAGCCATCCCTTTATTCTTGAAATGGTTTCGTTTTAAAATTAATCCTCCTCTCTACTCTTCTTTTTCCTCTAACATTACAATCTGGTTGTAGAGCCAATAAACATTATGTTTATCCTTTAAATAGGGTTTTATTTCTAGTATCATGATATACATCCCACTTTCCCATGCCTCATCCATCAGACTCAACCACGAATCTTGAGATAGAGTCGAGCATTAGCAGGCGAGGGTACATTTTAGCGCCCAATGCTACAACTTACAAGTGGAAACGGTCAAAACATCCTACTAACTGCCAAAAAGTAAAACAATGTAGCTACTGTTTGTTACATATTTTCAAGTGTTCAATAAGAAAAAAGATTTCTAAAATGAAAGTTGAAACTTGATAGTAACTAGGTACATACATACTAGAGTAAACATATAACATTAAAGTAAAAAATCTAATCTTTCTCTGTCAAAACATAATACATTCAAATAAAATGAATGTGTTGAACATTAAGATCTGATTAGAAGCCTACTCCTAAAAACATTCAGGACACATAAAGGTCAGACAATTATAATTTAACTTATGCATAAGGAAAAACTACATTAAATAAATATACGCATTGAATATCAAAACAAAATAAAGTTTTGGAGTGTTTTCCCAGTGTTAGCAGTATCTGTATTTACAGAAACATTTGATGCATGCATGCTTGATGGTCATGTGCATTTGGAAAGCGACAGTGAAATAATATCAACTGCAAACAACACAAATATCAACACAATCTGTCGCTAAAAATAGAAACACAGAATTTTTTTGCTCGGAAATTATGGATTGTTCATTTTATGACATAGCTAATAAAACCAGTTAGAAATGGTTTTAGCCATGTTTAGTGACCAAATCTGAACAGCCGGGTACTTCCCAACCTTCATCTCCCCATCTTCTTCCTCTCCCTGCTCTTTTCAGCCTCGCAACATACCCAAGCTCGGGATGTCATAGTCCCACTGGCTCTGAGCAGCTAAGACTCATGTGCGATATTCACAAAAAACAGGTTTTCTGGAAATTACATTTAAATAGTTTCCAAAAACGTGTTCAATGACAGCGCCAGTTAAAAATTATTTTGCCACTCATTATTGTATAATTATGTTGGACCACCATAATACGGCCGTGCGCATAGTTTGGTGGGTTATTTAACAAATAACTTTTAAAATAGCTTATTTATTGATCAGCCAATAAATAAATCACAACTGTTTGCCCGGTGAGTGTCAGAACGACAAAGTGGGAAAAGAGTACAATTGTATTTCTGCTTACCAATCTGCCGTGTGATTGTTGGCGGTAATGCACTGACAGTTGGAGTACTGGAACTTCTCGTTGATGAGGCTCACATTGTGGCAGCCAGCGTGGCACGCTGAGAAGTACGTCTTGCCATCCTAGAATCAAACACGACATGTTACTTTCAGATACCGCTGCGAAGATAATATTTATGTAAACCTTGTATGCTAAAATAGACAATAGATATACCGAAAAACTTAAAGCTTACTTAAATTTTTCTTTAATCCTTCTTTACCGGTGCTGTCAACTGATTTGACATGTCTCTAATTATATCAATATCTCTGTAAATATACTAAACACAGAAGTGATATTTTACATGTTTCTCAGTAATACATTTTTTATGTTAGATAAAATAATTAAAATACACCTTATTAGTATTTATCAAACGCAACAGAAAAAAACGATTTGTTGAAAAATCGGGAAAATATAAGTTAATGTCTGCGTGCGTTGATAACATGTTGAAAGGGGTACGGGGTTTCGCTCATCGACGCAATGGCAATTTTTTTCTTGCCTGATGTTATCCCATCAGTAAAGTTCATTTTATTTTTTATCCGATGCGGCACCTTATATGGTTAATAAGGGAGGACAAAATTTTAAAACATCTTATTGCAGTTTAATCCATGTGACCTGCTTAACTCACGGCATAAACAGAGTTGCAGAATGTGTAAGAGAGCAGTTTCCCATGGTAAATGACATTATTAATTGTATAAAAAAAGTACTTCTAAAAGCTCCAATACGCATTCAATTTTACAAAGACAAATTTTCAAATCTTCAGTTATATTCATGCAGCTATATTTTATGCTAACAATTACGATGAAATTAAAAGTGTTGACGATCTGACCGACTCTTCCTCCGTCGCTCTATCACACTCGAAAGATCTTTTTTAAAATACGGAACTAAAGAAACACTTAATATTTAATAAAAACAAATTGTTCTGTCATATCTACAACATTATCAAGTTTAGAAAGTACATATGTTTCTTTAGTAAAGTCAGTTGCTCTGATACATAAACAGATTTGAATCGGATTTCAAAGTCTGTGCAGTAATCGGGTCAGTTGTTCTAAACAAATTTTAGTCAGTGATAGAAAATAATACAGGTTTTCAATATTTTTTTTAATATTTCAAACATTTTTGTTGGTGACTTTCAAAATAACATGAATGTGCCTGATTTAGAAACAAAAATTATTCTGAAACTTAAATACGCTCCTGTTACATCAGTAGATGTTGAGAGAAGTTTTACGATTTTCAAACACATGTTTACTGATAAAAGCAATTACTAAATAACATAGTTAAAAGGCATAATTTCCTCCTGGAAAATTATGAAAAATACTTAGTTTTTAACAGTTTTTTATTTGCAATGAATAATTTAAATTCAGGGTTTAATACTATTGTTATTTACTGTTGTTTTTACCGTGTTTATTTATTTTTTTAATATATCAATAAACTACTTTTAGAAATGTAATAAACGTTGTTTCCTTTTATTGAAATAACCTTCTCCAAAACTCGTTTTATAAAAAAATTCCTAAAATGAATATCGTTAAATGGAAAAACAATATAAATCTTAATTATTTGAGGGAATCCAACATTTTGCATATTTTTTGCATGTTTCGTCAAGTTTTAGTGCATTTAAATGTGCACCTTTTTTCTGTAATTTTTTCCCTTCTTTATACATAAGTAATGCATGAATGTAAACTATTAATTTTTATTCAACTTAAAAATTGTACATCTCCCGAGATCGGGGATTTTCTAACACCGTAGGGGAAGGGTTAAGAACGTGATCAAAGTCATTTCAAAAAATGATTTAACTCTATTAGTCTCAGAGCGCTGATCTATCAACACACCTGGACTGTACTACAATGACATAGGAAACACCGTGAAATAAGGAGAGCCCATTAGAGGAACCATTTATCATCCAAATAAATTAATTTCTTAACAAATTTTCTTGAACATTAAAGTGAGACCAAAGGGGTTAGTAATCAAGTGAAGATTTAGCACATTTTGGTTAAATATTATACAGTAAAGTTAAGCAGCTGGTGGTTTACATACGAGTTTAAATAGCACAAAATTTTAAGATACGAGGTTTATATACTGCATCTAATCAAACATTATTCTAAGTTCTAAGTATACAGAATATTAAGTCAGCACATTTTCTGCCACTGTCAAATTAGAATCATATTACGTAATACAGAAATAACATTCTCAGGTCCTTATACAAGAATGCAAACAAAATATTATTAATTCTGATGACTGTTTCAATAGTTTATTATTCAAAATCTCACACATTGTGTGTGAAAAATTCAAGAATACTTAATACGTAAAACAATACATTTAACATAATCACGGGTAGGATATCGAATACTCCAACAGCTTGTAAAAATAATATGCTGATAATTAAGATAATTAATCAATATCATTCAAACCTACATATTTAACAATAAATTATGTGGTTGTTTATAATGTATGTATGTAGGTAGTATACAACTTTTTTAAATCGCCGTCGGTCACGTTAAGTTTTATAACGCTGTCGGTTGCGTGAGGCGAGCCAACGCCCCCATAGCAAAATACTAGAATTTTTTTAAAAGTTCATACAAAACAAGAACAAAAAAGTTTTTTCACTATGTTAATATTTATTATTTAGGGAGATACGTTTAAAATTTGGATGGTTTATAAGTAAGAAGATAATTAAATTTTACACAAGTTCGGGCGTTCAAAGACTTCACAGTTAAACAGACATTAAATAAAATGTATATGTACGTACCTACTTAAAAATGTGTATTGTATTTTGTAAATAATTGATATATATCGTCGCTGTTCTGACTCAACACCACACCTACGAAAATGTGCTTTTTCAGGAGATGAAAGAAACTGTCCATTTTCTTATAAGTAATTGAAAAGCTATTATTTTTTACTTAATTAATGCATTACATATTGAAGTATTAAATAGATTAAAAAAATTAATTGCTTTAAAATAAATTTAAATGAGGGAAAATAACAGTTTCTTTCATCTCCTGAGAAAACATGATTTTACAGATATGAGGTTGAGTCAGAACAGCTATGACATGTGAAGGTAATTTGACAGCTTAAAAAACTTAATGATGTCCAGTCCCAATGATCATAAAATGATGCATAAAATAAATTAATCATTTATTTTATGCCCCATTTTAAATATGTTTCCTTTCACCCCTCCCACAATCTCTCAATTTCCCCACTTTTTACTAATCCCTAGTCACGCCTCCACCTGTGACACCTAATATATAAGTTCTGCAATAATTTTTTAATATTGTTAAGTTAGTCTATATTTTGTCCCGATGGTGGAACGGTTGTTCCAAAACCGGTAGGCGTAAAAAATAAGTTTAATTGTTTCATTTAATTAAATTAATCGTAATGTATTTAAATTCATAACTCAAAAAATAAAAGCAAAGACTATTACTACTACTACCCTGTTTAGATCATTATTATGCTGTCATAAAAAAAAACCAGGCAAATTGAGATATTTTGACATTAGTGTTTCCATTGCGTTTTCGACACCAAATAAATCTATTTCTGTCATAAAAAACCAATGATTTCAATATAAAACAATATTATCACTTATCACATTTTCAGAGTGGAAGATACTCTCAGTATCGCCCTGGTGAAAGACCACCATTCAGAATTTAAATGTTGCTTGAAATGGCTGAAGATCTGAATAGCTAGGTATTTCCCCACCTTACTCTTCCCCTTCTCCTTCCCCTCCTCAATACCTTCAGCCTCACAACATTCCCCAATTGGGGATGCCATAGTCTCACTGGCTCCAGACGGTTGGGAGCAATTGGGACTCTTGTGAGGTATTCATATAATTTTTTTTTTTTTAAATCACCAATGTTATAAATGGTTTTACGAATGAAATGAGTATACAGTGAAACTCTCTTATAAGGTTTTCAAAAAGACCGGAAAAAAAAGGAATATGTGGGATATATTGGGCCACTTTTCAAATTCAGTCTGCAAGGGACTGAAAAATCCAAACTTCTTATGCATGAAAACTTCTTAAGCGGGAACTTGGCAATGGAAACACTAATGTAAAAATATCTAAAATTCCATATACGTATGTACGTGGTTCATTCTTATAATTGCTACTATTTCTTGGTTATTGCTTCCAGGTTAACAATATGAGTTCAAATAAGTTGTATAATCATATAAATAGTAAGGAATACGTAAAGCATAACAATAGTTTTACTACCCGGCTTCTGCGGAGTTTAGAATCTTCTTTCTCACTTCCCAATTACATATTAACACATATTTAACCAAAATATGGGTTTTACTACCTGGCTTCGGCGGAGTTTAGAATCTTCTTTCTCACTTCCCAATTACATATTAACACATATTTAACCAAGAATATGGGTTTTACTACCTGGCTTCGACGGAATTTAGAATCTTCTTTCTCACTTCCCAATTACATATTAACACATATTTAACCAAGAATATGGGTTTTACTACCTGGCTTCGACGGAGTTTAGAATCTTCTTTCTCACTTCCCAATTACATATTAAGACATATTTAACCAAGAATATGGGTTTTACTACCTGGCTTCGACGGAGGTTAGAATCTTCTTTCTCACTTCCCAATTACATATTTACACATATTTAACCAAGAATATGGGTTTTACTACCTGGCTTCGACGGAGTTTAGAATCTTCTTTCTCACTTCCCAATTACATATTAAGACATATTTAACCAAGAATATGGGTTTTACTACCTGGCTTCGACGGAGGTTAGAATCTTCTTTCTCACTTCCCAATTACACATTTAGACATATTGAACCAAGAATATGGGTTTTACTACCTGGCTTCGACGGAGGTTAGAATCTTCTTTCTCACTTCCCAATTACACATTTAGACATATTTAACCAAGAATATGGGTTTTACTACCTGGCTTCGGCAGAGTTTAGAATCTTCTTTCTCACTTCCCAATTACATATTAAGACATATTTAACCAAGAATATGGGTTTTACTACCTGGCTTCGACGGAGTTTAGAATCTTCTTTCTCACTTCCCAATTACATATTAAGACATAACCAAGAATATGAACCAAATGAATATTTAAAGCTCTAAAGCTCATGATGGAAACGACTTTGCAAGATGAAAATATATAGAAGTGTTAAGTTTAGTAGTCATACCTGTCCACAAACCACTCCAAACTTGTCCCGATCACAGGAGCAAGCGGCCTGGCAGGAGGGCTGCATGATGAAGGGGGAAAGGGGAGTGCCGAAGGGTAACTCCAGCGAAAGGGTGGGCATGGGGGTGGGGGACAGGGGGCGGCTCAGCCCCACCAGCTCATCCATGGGGCAACCCACAAACATGAGGATCAGCATGCCTGGAATAAACAGAGCATTAATATAGTTTGATTGGTGCCGACGCAACTTCAAATCCGACAAAGAAGCCACATCTTGGATTTGCTGCAGAACTACAACTAGAGTCTGTCAAGAGAAGAAAAAATAATTTTAAAAATATATATTTATTTGACACCTCACAAAAACACCCCCTGGAGTATTGGTGTAAATGTATACACTTCCAAATATCACTGACAAATAGTATTTTGTCTTGCTTATACCTACTTACTTTTATTAGCGAAAAAGGGATAACAAGTGCGTATAATCATCGAATTACAATATTTGAAAAGTATTACAGTGTGTTCGTTTTATCACATTATTTATTAATTTTCAATGGAATTTTCTTTTCTGAAGTTTGAAAGATGCTGTATGTAAGAAATGCATCTGCGTGAGAACTGTGTTCGACTCGACTCTGATTGCGATATGTGTAAAGAGCAATGAATGTCAAATGGTGATACATCTGCACCTGCATGAAACTGATATTTCAGTATAATATAGACTGGTCAGTGGCAAACATAATATCAGTTAGATGTAACAATACATAGTTAATTAGAAATGTAGATTACCTGAGGAATAAACCAGTGCAGTAAAGGCAATCCAACCAGCTACAAAGCGTGCAGTGGGTACCAGCTTCAGGATGACAGCTCCACTCAAGAGGATGCCCACTCCCATCACCAGGATACCACCAATACCTAAAATGAAACGCCAAATATATCAAACCATGCATAACACTTTGTTGAAATTGGCAAAAGCGTGAGAAATTGCAGATATTGATTAGAATATAAACAGGCAAAACAAATAAGAAATTATTGATTTATTACTTTTATGAAAAATAATAATTGACACAGTGGTAAAAAGAAAAAGAAAATTAATAAATATATGATATTTATATATTAAAAAAGTGGCGTTTACCGAGAATTTTTATTAATTTATTTTATAAATATACAGCAATTGAAACAGTTCAGATATAATGACAACTTCACCTGTACAGCAATTGAACACCTGATAATGATAAAGACCAAATAGTGAATTTTACAGGAGAGACTAAAAACTGTTGATTAAAAAATCAGTGTGATTATATATCTTTAAAAGTGAATGTAACGTGATAGTTAAGGTGGCTTTGAATATGTAATAATCAAAACTAGCAGATTAAAACCTGCTGCCGCGGCTTTCGCTGCATTTTTGGCATTCCACACCCCCGTGCTGATAAAACAGAACAGTTTTGAACACACGTAAAAAGAACACAGTATGTTCATCACAGTACGAATTGAATTGTAGCCTCTTTTGCGTATGAGGAAAAATTACCATTTCTACTATTCGCGACTACGCAGCGAATAACATAGGACTCTAGGACATTAATACTGTAAGATAATTAAACGTTTACAAACATTTATTTTTTTATTAATTAAATTAAGTTTGGTTTTTATCCTGTTTTCAATATCATTTATTAATATTTTTTTTATTTCATTTATTAGTCTTTTTCTTGTTTTCATTAGTTCTAAGTAAAAATATTTTAAAATATGAATAGCAAAAATATTTTATTAATTTATTTTGAAAATTATCATCTTGAACATGTTCGGCCAGTAGTTGTTTGTGATTGCAAATTATCATAATATTCATGATAAATTAGAGATACATATCAGTTATTTTGGTCGGATTGGCCTTTATGGGTTCATCATACAGGACATTTGCCACCCACTGAAAGTCGTTAACAAGAAGCCAGAGCACGAAATTCTTCTTCCTCACTTTCTAAGGTTTACTCGGAGACACTATCTTCTACATTTTTAAACATATCTTCACTTTCACCGGACATATTGAAGACACTTTCGAACTAACAGTTGACAAAAAATACGAAGTAAAGTACGAATAAGAATAAAAATAAGATATAAATGGTTTATACTCGTATATCTTGCTTGTGAACATAGTTTTTATCTGAAATTGACACCACTTTTTTCAATCTTCTGACAAAAGTAGAAATGTGTTATATGTCATTCTTATACTCCTTGATAGAGGATTTTTTAAAATATGAAATCACCAAACAAACGTTTTTAAATTTTTTGGTTGATAAGTGGTTTTTAATATCAGGTCTTCAATCGGATTCTGGTTACTGCTGTAGATATAAGAATAAGGTTTATAGAAATTACAGAAGAAGAAGATAAGATGTTTAAACAAAAATCTAGAGTGAGCCACTTACATGTTTTTTTTTTGGTTCAGTAAAAATTGGTAAAAAATATATATTTCCATCTCATTTCAAAAATGCAGTACTTTTAGGAAAATATTATACATTTAAAATCTGCTAAATTGAAGCATTTTTATCAACTTGTGGAATTGTGAAAACTCAAAATATATATATACATACTTACGTTTTTTTTTTAATAAATTAAAGAAATGTGTTTTATATGAAATTACGTCATGAGCTAAAAACACGGATTTGTTTAATTCATTATTATAAAAAACGAAAGTTTGTATTTTCAAAATTTCAACATTTTATAAAAAAAAATACTTTTGGTGGATATTAAAAACATGCACAATATTTTTCAAGAACTGTTGCGGTTTGAAAAATATGTGAAAAGAACTGATTTTGAATCCTTTGCTCTGACTTATTCCTATTATATTGGCAGCCTGCACAAAAAAATAACCTTTTAAATCTGTACCGCAACTGATCTCTCAGCGGCAGGACCAAAACAAACGAGCGCTTGCGGAAAGAAAGTGAAAGCGCTACCAGAGATCAGGTTGGCGTCGTGCGTGGGCAGGCGGAACTGCGACTCCAGATACTTGGGCAGGAAGGTGTAGAGGCCGGCCACAGGCAGCAGGTGCAGCACGCAGCTGGCCGTACGGAACATGAGGATGTCGTTGCTGAGCTGGCGCCGCAGCGTGCGAGGGAAATCCTTGAGCTGCGGACCCTTGGGCGGCGGCGAGGGGCGCGCCACCACAGCCGCCACCGTGCCCCGCGGCGAGGGAAGCTGCCGCGGGAAGCAAAACATGCACAGCCCCATCAGCAACAGCAGCGAGGATACCAGCACCAGACCTGCAACAAACAACAAACATCGATCATACAGACACTTCTACTTCTCGAGTCGTTGAGTCGTTGCATCATTGCCGAGGATCGTAACGTTGACTCCAAATTGAGAAAACATAATGATAATAATTGTCTTGAAGAACCCGGCTCTTACACGCCTCACGGTCCGGCGATGCATGGAACGCCGCGCACACCGACGCTCCCGACGCCTGTGATGTCTGATAGTCGAACACATCGGTGATCTTCCTCTACTTCTCCTACCTTCCAATTTTCCAGTAACCTTGAGCATCTCCAGGAGCACGATTCTTTAAGATGTTGTCCTTAAATACTTTACGGTTAACCGCGGTTCCGGTTCTCTCGAATGACATCTGTCATTCAGCAATGACATTCTTAAAAAATGTCGATATTTGCATAGTTTTAACAAAAGAAAAACTAAACATTATCGTAAGTCAATACTTTAAACATTATTAGTGAATCATTTGCCGCATCATAAATGCTATTAAGTTATCCAAACCTATACCAAAAGTCCGAAATGTCAGATAGAAGTGATTTAAATTCAAAAAATTATTACAAAATACAAAAGTATAAGTAATAATAAACTACACGTGTTAAGTTTGTGTGATGCACTTTTTAATTTGTGACAATACTGAGTTAATTAAACCACAAACTCCTTTAAAGATGTATTGTCATTGATATGAAATCGGAACCGCAGTTAAGCAAAATTTCTTTAAACCTAAGGATAAGGACAATGTAACCTTAAAAAGAACCGGAATTTGGCCCCATCGAGTACGGCTTTGATACTGCCCTACGGGAGGTGACGAAAAGTCACCGTACTATATTCCCAAGAAAACCCCTCATATAATGGCAATCTTTAGAGACTCGAGAACAAACCTTTTCTTTACCGTTGTGCAATCAACTATGAAGAAGTACCCAAACTCGAGAACCTTAAACTCAGCTTCAACAAGTCTTCATTTCCATCATGAGCGATATTGATTTTAAATATATATAAGACTGTACATCAAAACGACAAAACACAATACTTTACAGTGATATTATGAGGAAAATATAAAAAAACAAGAATGTTGAAATCTACCCCATAGAGAACCTGTAAACATGTTAGTAAATTTGGCTACAATATATTTTGCGCATTTGTATCGTTCGCACTATCGGAGCGACTGACATCAGAATTACATAGACATGCCCAAAGCAAAATCTACCCTACCATTTTGACTCGGAGGCAAAGGTCACGTGACATTCATTTTGGCACCAGCCCGGTTCAGGTATTTTTTAACAAACTCCGCTAGCATTCCCACGATGACTGCCGTCTAATGATAATAGGAAAATGTTACAGAATAACGCATTATTATGGATTAAAATCGTGTCAAATTAGAAGTGTTACAGAGAATAATCACAAATATCGCATTACATTCCACAGGAAAGCGTTATTTTACTTAATTTTAAGATAATTGAATATAATTCTTGACAGTTTTGTGAAAGAATCTTGTCAAACCGAAATGACGGCGACGCGAAAGCGTTCATGTCATCGTTTCCTGCGGTAAGAAAATTAATAAACATTTATAAAAGGGTCAAACTAAATACTGTAACAAAATATTCTATTTGTGAAAACATGCCGAACTTTATTTAAATTTATTGGTGTTTTACTTAAATTGGCGGTTTTGGATGTTGGCACGGCAGCTACGGGGGGGATATTGGCGATAAATTCCACACGATTGTAAAAAGGAAGGACTCTTCGAATTTGCATTTCGAAGAGTAAATACTAATACTTTGCTGTGCAATGCGAATTGTCTGCACAATGTTGGGATTTATTTATTGACAAATCACTGAAAAGGACATGCCTCCAGGCTCACCCCTCTCCCGGCAAAATTTGGCTTCTTCCCCTCACCTGTTCGAGCACCTCTGTTGATTCTTTTTCTGTGATCGGAGCCCTGTTAAATCGTATTTGCAGTACGCCACAATAAAGAAGTCGAAAATCAAGAAATTTCCGCGGAAAAATATACTTCGTGGAACTCCATTTTTTCCCGAAATCTGTATTTGTTTAATTTTATACCTTACAGATAGGAACGCAATACATAATTTTGTAATCAATCGTGAATAAATTGCAATACACCGTCAACATCGAGCGAAATAGTTGCACGCCCTAAAATATTAACACAGTGCCTGCTCATATTAGATAAAGCAGCCCTGACTACGGCTCTGATTGCAGTTTCTATGTATCCAAACTGCATTACTTAGCCTCTTCAACAAAAAAGAAGACCTATAATTTACTTTAATTGTTTTTAGACAAAAATGTACACATCAGTGGTGAAGCGGGAAATCCCCAAGTTCGCTTTTTTGTAGGCAAACGTAGATCTGTTTAATGGTGTTGATTTGAATATCCCGTCCTCGGACTGGGTCTCTGCCCCACTAACCAGGGGCCTGATTCCGGTTCTTTTTAAAGATTAGACATTATCCTTATCCTTGGGTTTAAAGACTTTTTGCTTAAGTCGGTTCTTTTGGATGTCAGCTGTCATTCAGCGAATAACATTCTTTAAAGATATCGATATTTGCGTAGTTTTAACAAAATAAAAACCTAATATTACAGTAAGTATTATTATATACTTTAAACATTATTAGTGAATCATTTGTCGCATAATAATGCTATTAAATTAACCGAATTGACGAAATTGCGATGTTTTTAAAATACCTAAAGCCAGAAATTTCAGATAAAAGGGATTTAAATTCTAAAAATTGTAATAAACTACAAAATGTAATAATAAACTACACGTATGAAGTATGTGTGACGCACATATTACTGTGATAATTAAACCACAAATTCCTTTAAATTGTATTGTCATTGACATTGATTTGCAGTTAGGCAAAATGTCTTTAACCCCAAGGATAAGGAAAATGCTTTATCCTTAAAAGGAACCGGAATCAGGCCCAAGAGCTATCACAAATCAACAAATAAAATCAGATTACAGATTCAAATTTATAAAGAATGCAATCAGACGAATTTAACAATAGCAGGCCATGCATCATGCTGACGGGATTAGAGCAGACCGATCTTCGCGCGCACCGCATTTATCAAGTTTTCTACCTTCTAAGTATGTACAGTGGTCGCCTGCCTTGGTGCCTGTTCAAACATATAATATATAATATGTATTGTTTGAAAATCAAACACGCAACATTCCGACTGAAATGCAAATGCGGAGAAGACGAGGTTTTAGAGGTTATAACCGACAACGCGGCGGTACTAATGAGCGCCTCAGTACCTCTAGTGTATGCCCATTACGCCAATAGAACAGAAATACTTCATATAATTCAATAAGAGTATTATAACTCAGTTTGAAAAACATCACCGAAAAGTAGCCAAAGGATGCCAAAATAGAAGCTGCTCCAGGCACCATTTGAATGTGAGAATCGGTTGCCATTGTAGATTCAATGTTAAATTTTAATCCAAGATCGTTTTACATGAACAACAAAATCATTTAATATCTGAAAAGATTGAGGGCCCCTGAGTAGTAGGCGTAGGTGGGAGCATTGTTTAAACAAGTGGTAATGCCAATAGGCAGAAGCCCGCAGCCGACATCAAGCAGCAGGTTTATTGCACTTGACTCCGGGAGATACATCATCACTCAACACCAACACTCACCAGTCACAATTCACTACTCGCCACTAAGAGGCCTGACACTGTACAACTTAACCGTTGTAAAAACAAAATGGATAATGAACGTTGATTCAATTCGTCAACAAATCGGTAAGCCATATTTTTGGACAAGTCTGGGGATTTTTGAAACTGAGCGGTATTTTTCTTTGAAAATTTTCAGTACCTACATAATATCTCACCTGCTAATTCTGGCAACACAATCGGTTGTCTTTTATTTTTTCGTGAAAAAAGTATCTACCTACTTTGTTTTCGCCTAAAATCTCGACAGCTATAAATCTTAAATAAAGCACAAAGCTCGGCATTGTTGGAGTATCCTTTGGGTCAATACCCACTCTGTGTGGGTTATGGCGCATTATCTTAAGTCAAACAAATTTACATAAAACGCCAAATTTAAATCCGATGACCTGTAAATATTTCAAATTTGACGAAAATGTAAAAATATTAAAAATTTCAACAGGAAAAGACAGTTAGGATTCTAATCAATTAGGCAAACATTAACCTACTACATTACCTGCATAAACTACACAACCTAACCTAACCTACACAAACATAACCATATAAAACAGTATGGGTAGAGCACAGTCAGGCCCACACCGTCATTATTAATTATTACTATTGCAACAAGAAATAAAGTAATTTAGACCATTCAAGAACATTTACAACTTTAGGTCAGATCACCGTATCCGTATCACCAAAGCGTATCATGATCGTTGGTGTGGACTGGTGTGATACGCATTCACATGATACGTCGCTCTGATATGATACGTGCTACTGTTCGTTCCAACTCGAGTCGGTTTTTTCCCGATCATCCGAGAAGAAACGGATTCATTTGAGGTATTTGATACGAGATCGCGGAAATGTTAGTTCCTACGACTGGAGTGTCATCCACAACTTAATCCGAGGCTTGAAACGATACAGTAATACGATGCCGTGATCTGATACGGTAAAATTATACATATGGACCGGTAATTCATCGCTATCAGAGATATTTACGTTCGTCAAGTTGCTCTATGCTAGAAACCCTGACAAGATAGTTTGACAGAAGACATTCCTGAGTATACTAAAATACCGGCCCTATATACTCGTAGACCTTCCTTTACTAGATACGGGCGAAATTGAATGAATAAATTCAATCACATGACTTACTCGATCTAATTCTCAATTTGACAGAAAATTAATTATTGATTCCTTAGGCCTATATCCGTATTTCCAACGCACAGCACAATAATTACGGCACGGATACTGTGGGCGGTGCTTCAAAGTCGCCGAAGGTATTGCAGTATTGAGCAGGACTCCATCTTACGTGCAGTATCCCGCACCGTAATCCATAAAAACACAAAGGCCATCGTTCGTCCGCAGCCCGCATATTCACCAGCGCGCAAACCATCAAGTCAGTAATTCCTAGTTCACCCGTATTCGCTATCGCAGTCTGTATTCCCTAATTCAAAGAATTAAGAAATGTATTCCGAATTCAGTTGTGACGTCTAGTCACTACGTCATATCGAGTCTATCCGTAACAGGTCCGCGGGGCGAAAGTTAATCAAGTCACTGAAGACGCTAGTCGAAAGTTCCTAATTCATTTCTCAGTGACAGCGGCGAATCCGTTCGTCTTTAGTTCCAGCGCGGTCAAGTCGTTATCATGCTAGGTATCACAATGCAGCAACATTATAACGCCCTGTTCAGATCGGGAGTAAAAACGACTCCTGCGTGCTTTTTAATTCTGCCTCAATGCGGCGTCATATAATTAACACACCATATAATTCCGATTAAGATAAGGTTTAAAAAATCATCGTTGTTCAAACAGTCAAGTGATAAATCATCAATTGGATATCTTTATGACTTTAAAAAGGTCAGAGAAAAAAAAATTCCGACGCAAAACAAACGTTTGATCCGCAAAAAAAAACTAGAAAACGAGTCATCATGATTCTTGTATTTTTTTATCGAGGCAATACAAAGCGTAGCCTGTAAAATTATCGGCAGAATATGGTAATTGTTTTTATGAATCAAATTACACTTGCCGCGCTCTCCGACGGTCCGGTAACGATTCGACATAAACCTCATGCGTGATATCGACAACGCGTTGCGCCATATATTTCTGTTGGCGCTAGCTCACGACTCGGGGAGGAAGTGGGAGCTACGCGACTTGCTTAATTACCGGCATATGCACTAAAGGGGACGGAGAAAGCTTGGGGTGAAATACGAGGAGTGTTCAAAAGAAAAGGTGGATTTTTTCGAAAGTATTTATTTATTCATCAATATCCATTTTCTCCCCTTCAAAGTAATCCCCCTCAGATATAATGCACTTATGCCAGCGCTTCTTCCAATCCTCGAAGCACTTCTGGATTGCGCTTTTCGGTATGGCCATTAGCTCGTTCTTCGATTCTGACTTTATCTCATCAATTGTGGTAAAACGATTTCCTTTCATTGGTCTCTTCAGTTTCGGGAATAGGAAAAAGTCAAATTTTTGGTCAAATAATCACGAACAAGCATGTGTGAGCTGGTGCATTATCGTGATGCAAAATCCATGATTTGTTTTTCCACAATTCCGATCGTTTGAGCCGTATTGCCTCATGCAAACGTTGCATAACTTCCTTTTAGTTTTGTTTATTAACCGTACAACCTGTTGGCAAGAACTCATGATGCACCACGCCATTGTAATCGAAGAAAACAGGCAGCAAAACCTTCACATTTGATCGAACTTGGCGTGCTTTTTTCGGTCTTGGCTCGTCTGGCCGCTTCCATTGGGATGATTGGGCCTTGGTTTCGACCTCATAACCATATACCCACGTTTCATCACCAGTTATGACCCTTTTGAGCAAATCTGGATCGGCGTTGACGTCATTCAACAACTCCTGAGGGATACTAATGCGACGTTGCTTTTGCTCAAAATTTAGTCATTTCGGAACAAACTTCGCTGCCACACGTTTAATGCCCAAAACATCCGAGAAAATTGCATGGCATGAGCCGAATGATATACCAACATCCTCTGCAACTTCTCTAATAGTGATTCGACGATTTTCCAAAACCATTTTTTTCACTGTTTCGATGTTTTCTTCGTTTGTTCACGTGGTTGCACTCCAGGACGCTCACCGTCATTAACATCTTCTCGGCCTTCTGTAAAGCGCTTGTACCACTAATAAACACTTTTTGAGACAAAGTAGAGTCGCCGAATGCCACAGTCAACATTTTAAGTGCGTTGGAGCACTTTATTCCATTTTTAAGGCAAAATTTAATACATATTCTTTGATCCATTTTTTTCAAAAGTAAAAAATCGAAGAACACACAAAAACGTGACTAACCTTTCCAGCTGTCAAAAACAAACCACTAATCCAAAATGGCTGATAATGCTAACATATGATAAACATATGTGTACCAACATAACAAAAAAAATCGATAATCGAATGTACACAGCCCGCGAAAATTCAAAATTCACCTTTTCTTTTGAACACACCTCGTAGAAGGAGTTCTACCATTGTCGGGCATGCAATCACTTTACTTTTGATGTATTGTAGGCATCGAATTATACGAGCATTATATGAATTTACGTAATTAAGCTGGTGAGTTTACGACACTCGTGGCCGCTATAATTAACTGTAAATTTAACAATATTTATCCAATAATTGAGTTGGAAATATAACATCATAACCGCGTCACTACTGTCACAAGCGTCGTCAGTTAAAATACGAAAATGAATACAATCCGATGACTAAAGTAATAACACAATGATTAGGTATGCAATATCTTTATTTTTCATATAATATTTATTATGAACTAAGGAATAAGGAACTCCGGTATATTTAAAAAATATATATTAATATTCACGTTCCAACTTAAATTCCAGTTAAGTTCGTTTTCATAGATAAAATAATTGTTACCCTTTAAATTTTTTAAAGACCACCAAAACGCACGAAATCTATGACTTGTTTGGTGTGACGTCACACGAGTACTCAGATTGGCGGTTCGATAGGCGGTAATCAATATTGTATGCATTCCATACAAAACTTCGAGACCTTTTATACTCAAATTTAACCGCTTTTAATTGAAGGAAGCATTGTAGAATGTCAGCGTCTCGTCACTATTGTAGTTGCATGGTAACGAAGTGCAAAAATACATCCATATCCACGACTGATAAACAAATTATCAGCATTCCAAGAAAATCATTAAACTACTAAAAAATCCTCTTAATAGGTACGGAGAATTTTTTCATAAAAAACTTAATTTTGGATTTGGGGCCAAAATACTCACCTAAACCGAATGATCCTTTTTTTCATCAAAAGGTATAGCAAATATCTTGTACAGATTAGAAGTAATTAAAAAAAATTTACTTCAAAATAAAGGCCATTAAGAGGAAACCCGGTCGCTGAGAAATTTCAACAATAGGTATTTTAAAAAACTGTTTCTATTGCACTCTGCGCTGCGGTCAGCCGTCGCGCTATGGATGTATGAGTGTGCGTAGCTAGTGTGTGTTTAGCTCGCGCGGCCCGTTTAGGTAAAGCCGCCAGCCCAATTAAATATTAATTCTGGCGGCCGGTCGCAACAGGACTTCCCCTAATCTGCATGTATGCACAGGCAAGACGTAGCGTTCCATCGTACGCGTCCTATGAGACGTCTTGAGCGCTCATCATTCATTCATCTTCTTATTATTAGTAAAGTATCACGCATGTTGTCTTGGTATAGTAATTTGGGACTAGTGAAAAAACAAAGTTGCGAGGATATCGGACAGATAAATATCGGTTTCGTTCTAATTCCTAAGTTTGTGGTTGTAGTGTTTAGATTTCTACGCTAGCTGCATCACTCCAATATTTTGTCACGAATTACACATATAGGATTCCGGTGAGTACCTACTAAACTATTCATAAACACAACCAACTAAAATAATTTATATTAAATGTCGATGAAAAAACTGTATACTTATCCAGCTATATAGGGTCTGTGTATTTAGAAATTGAGTTATATAAAATCCGCTACTATTACCTAACTCGTACTAAAAATAAAGTGATTCTTTTTCTTACAGATAAATAATGGGTAAAAGAAATGGAAACAAAGGTCGTTTATTTTCGTCTACTAGACGAAAAAAGCCGATTATTATTATCAAACGACAGATTCATGTTGCACCGCGTTCCACCTCTAAGTACGAGAAATATCGCTTTCCTGTTACTCTAACTACTGAACCCTCCTAATGGTTTATGTTGTGAGAAGCCTGAATTATGTAGCATGCATACGGGAAGTTGGGATTGAATAGACATAAAGCATTTCATTTTGATACGAACAAAGAGGCTTTATTGATCCTTCGCGTACGGAACTCTAAAAACATAGTGTCTTACTTATAAGTAAAACAAAAATAAATAATTAGGTATTTTTTATTTAATTATAGGGATGTGGATGTCATCAATACTGCTGCTGGAAACTTAGATACGTCTTCACAAATGCATGAAACTTCCAGGGATGCATTATTTTCTCCAAATATAGAAGAAAACGCAAGTTCCTCCTCATCAACAACGCTTGATGATTTGGTGATAGAACCAAACCATATTGATGAAACCCATATTCACGAAGGTCGCAGAATTGTTGATATAAAATATTTGTTTTCAGAGATTTCAAATATAAAGCACGTACACACCAACTGCACATTTTCCGATTTAAAATTTGTGAAGGAACGACGAAATGGTTTTCTAAGCCAATATGTTTTCGAGTGCAAAATGTGCAAGAAAATAGAATATGTACACTCCGAAGATCCGAAACAGAAAGTGTCCGTAAATACTGCTGTCGTCGAAGGAGTAGTATGTACAGGAAATGGATATTCACAATGGAATGAAATTTGCGGTGTATTAAATATGCCAAATATGGATCGTTCAACTTACACGAACATAGAACAATGTTTAGCGCTAACAATTGAAGAATGTGCCATAGAAGAAATGATCGCAGCTGGTGAAGAAGAAAAAAGGCTAGCCATTTTAAATGGTGACGTAGACGAGGGTGGGTATCCTTTGGTAACGGTGGTTGCAGATGGCTCTTGGGCAAAGAGGTCATATAAAAGTGGATTTAGCTCCTCATCTGGTGCGGGGTGCATTGTTGGACTGCGAACTAAAAAAGTTTTATTTCTGGGAGTGAGAAACTCATATTGCTGCATTTGTGCTAGAGCTAAAAAACTACATATAGAAGCATCTGAGCACAGGTGCTTCAAAAACTGGTGTGACAGTGCTAATGCCATGGAAGCCCACATTATAGCAGAAGGGTTCTCGAGAAGCATGGAAATGCATGGATTGAAATTCAACAAACTAGTTGGTGATGGAGACTCCAGCATCATGAAAAAAATAATGCAACAAATGCCATATGGGTCCAACCTCATAGTACAAAAAATAGAGTGCAAAAATCACTTGCTTCGCAATTTTTGCAACAAAATTAAAGCACTTGGAAAAAAAACCAACAACGCTAAAGGCTTTGTACCAGTTCATATAAGAAAAAAGGTTGATGCAAACGTTTTACGCATGAGAAAAGCTATAGTTGGAGCAGTAAATTACAGAAAAGAGCAAGAAAACACGGCACAAAGTGATAAAGTAAAAAATCTGAAAATGGACATATAAAATGCCGCAAACCATGTGTTTGGTGATCATAAAAAATGTTCGTCATACTATTGCAAGTCGGAAAAGTATACTAATGATCCAAATTTAGTAATCGATCTTCAAGATTGTGGAATATGGACTGATATCCAACAATTATTGTTGTCTCTAATATCAAATGCAGAAAGTCTTATTATTGACGTGACAAATAACACTGTGGAGCAATTCAACAACATTATCGCCAAATTTATAGGCGGAAAAAGAGTAAATTTTACTAGAAGAGGATCATACCAAGCAAGATGTTTTGGAGCAGTAACTTCATGGAATAGTGAAATGGCAACCCATTCACGAATACAGAAAAAAATCCAAGGCCACAGTCCTGGCAAATACACGAAGCACTTTATAGAAAGAAAACGACGTTCGAAGGAGAAAACACAAAGGTGTCGAAAAAGAAAACTAAAGTATAACGAAAACACGACAGAAAAGAGAAAAAAAGTTACAGGGCCCGATGAAAATTATGGTCAATTGGAATTAGAACCAGATATGCCACCTGAATTGTTTGAAACGAAATAAGGGGAATTTCTGAAAGAATTATCTCAATCGAATAAGGAAGAACTCGAACGGAATACTGTGGGCCAAAGCGATAATAATTTGTGGGCAATTGAAAGGCGTAAGCGGCTGACATCATCTAACTTTGGAAAAATATGTAAACTGCGGCCAAATACTTCAGTTGCGGGAGTATTAAACTCGTTACTGTACTCGCAATTTAAAGGAAATATGGCCACAAATTATGGAAAAGAAAATGAAAACCAAGCAATAGACCAATTTACAAAAGAAACAACATTACAGGTGTCCACCTGTGGACTATTTATCGATGAAAATAAAAACTTTTTAGCAGCGAGTCCGGATGGCCTTATCGGTAAGGATTTTATAATTGAAGTTAAATGCCCTTATAGTATAGCAAATATGTCACCAGAAGAGGGAATTGAACAAAAGAAAATTGATTACTGTAAAGTTGAAGACAATGCTTTAAGATTAAAACGGAATCACAATTACTTCTACCAAGTACAAGGCCAGTTACATATTACTCGTCGTAATTACTGTTATTTTGTTGTGTGGAGTCCTAAAGGTTTGCTGTATGAAAAAATTGAGAGGGACGATTCGATCTGGCAAAAAATCGAACCACTGTTAGAAAACTTCTACCACCAATACCTTTTACCAGAAATAATTGACGGTCGCATACCAAGAAATTTACCGGCGAGAGAAAGGTCTAAACCATAAATTGTTTTAATTTCATTATCTAAATGTAGAACAGTTAAAATTTTGTACAATAAAACGTTTACAAACAAAAAAATATTTTTTAATAACTGAAGGATAGTAAGCGACTCTCAACCGTAAGTTTGAAACAGAAAAATCAGAAAAAAGTATGGTCACATCTAGGAATTGAATCCAATATTCCGGTCAATATTCATCCTAGACTTGCAGAATGTAGATGTCGCACATTAAATAAAAATGGATAAATTTATCCAAGACATCATCATTTAGTTCGAGATGAATCTTGCAATCACACATAAAGAAAATAAAAAAAGCGTTAAGAAAATGAAGATAATGTTGGCAGTTTTTAGTCGAAGTATTTATACAGTTAAATATGACCGATGGGAATAGGGTCCCATTAGCTCAGTTGTAGAGTATCGCCCGTCAAGGCCAAGATCCTGGGTTCAATTCCTAGATGTGGCCGTATCTTTTTTGTTTCAAATTTTTCAATTGAGAGTTGCTAAAATTGAGGTGTCGGTTTGTCCGTAACAGGTGTTTCTTTTTCAAAGACTATTTGACGTAAACAAATTAAATTTGGCACAATTGTGAGTAAGTAAGCTCGGTAAGTATTGGCATACTCGAGATAAGTCACTAAACAGAAAAAAAATATATATCGATAACTCGGGAAAAGACAACACTAAGGTATCGATATAATTTTAACAACGCCACATCACTTCGCTGACTGTATACGTATTTATCAAAACCCTCGCCCCCCCCGGATACTGAGCGAAAGGGACAACTGCGCGTCGGGCTGATAATATCTAAATAAAATCTTCAAAATCGAGGTTTTGTATTCCCCATTTTTCTTCTCCAAAACTGGACCGATTTTAAAGTTTTTTTTTGTTAACTATATTAGAAGAGAATATTCTATGTCGGTACGTTTTGCTTTTTTTAAAAATACATTGCTTAGTTTGTATACTGAGCGTCTATTGATGGCGTTCAAACCAGGCAATTTTAACGATGTTTGAATGGTTATAACTCCTATAAGAAGTAACTTATCAAAAAAAGCAAAACGTACTGACACGCTAGTTGTCGATATCTATATTATGTTAAAAAAATATTTGCCCTAGTTTCAAAATCCAGAGAGGAAAATGGGGAATACGTTTGTATGGAAAAAACGTCGCCCGGTTTCCTCTTAAGGGTCCAGTATAAGACCGCGTATTCACCGCCGTTAGGAATTTTAGGCCTCAAACTCAAAACCAAGGACACCGCGATTCGGCGGCAGGATTGGGGAAATGTGGATAATGTGACCACGCCGGATTAAAAAAAAATGTTCAGCGTATTGATGCAATACGAAACAAAAAACATTTGCTCTATATTTTTTTCGTTTATTCGCTGTTTAACAATAAATTAATAGAAGCTTGACAGACTTAACTTAGCAGTCGGAAAAGGGAGGATTTTTTCCGATCTCGATCTGTCGATCTGTTGGTATAGGTTAGGGTAAGTGATGAGAATATATATTTTTTTAATTTGTATATAATATATTAATAATTGACAGTACCCATACAAAGTGCTTCCCTTTCACAATTTTTTGTTTTGTTACTATTTACGTATTTATTTTTTCATAGCATAATCTTTTATTTTTGCTTCGGAAATATTATAGAAATGGGTAACGTGAACCACCTGCTCAGAAATACTTATAAGCACAGTTTTTTGACATAGGGAATTATTTTCATGGTTTTTGAATCAAGGAATCCGATTTTTGATTGTCCACTTGTGGATTCAAAATGGTTGAAAGGAATTAGATGCTCTTTTTATATGGCTGTTCTTTCAATGGATTTGGTTTTTATTAATGGTTAAGGAATCCGACTATTACATTTAACTTAGGAACCGAAATGGCGGATGTGAATTATATCCCGTTTATTAAATGGGAATAAGAATTATTTGTCTTTTAATAATTTTTGGGATTTAGAAATATTGTATACTAAACAGCAGTAAAAATATAACATAGGTAGATAACAGTGATTTACAACCCACTCCAGACGCAGACAATAAGCTTGAATACAATTCACCAGTAGTTCAGTCAATGAAGGCAATAAGAAAAACTGAAATTTTGCAGGTGAATAATACCTAAAACAGGGAGTATTTTCACAAAAGTCTCCTATCTTCCCCTGGCCCCTCCCCCAAGCAAAAGTAGACCAAATATGCTATAATTTGAAATCAAATACGTTTCTAAGGACTTAATAGTGTCCGAGATACAGCGGTTCTAAATTATGCAAATTTTTTGTAGTTGTCATTCTTCGCTATTTTTTAGTGTTTTGGTCAATTTTGACAGCGAAGGAGTAATTTTTCGGTAGAGGTTAATCTATAATTAAATTTAAAGTAGGCTAAAGTTGGTACAATTTGAAAACAAATTGGTCTCCAAGGACCTAATATCGTCCGAAATACAGCTGTTCTAAATGAAGAAAAACATTCTATGTTATCATACTTCGCTTTTTTTTTTTGTGTTTAACCAATTTTGACAGTGAAGGGGTAATTTTTCGGTGAAGGTTAATTAATACTTTTTAAAGTAGGCTAAATATTCTACAGTTTGAAACCAAATTGGTCTCTAAGGACCTAATATCGTCCGAGATACAGCTGTTCTAAATGAAGAAAAACATTCTATGTTATCATACTTCGCAATTGATTTCAGTGCACCTCCAAACACTTTAATTCCGATTTTGAACCAAATCGGTAGAGAACCAAAATGACCATCGAAATTACTCAGGTCGACATTAAATTTGACATCAGCACCCCCCTAACATGACTTACGCCGTTTTCTAACCAAATCGGTGTGAATATCTAGAAATTCAGGATAGCCGCTAAAACTATGGATTTTGATAGCCACAGATCGGCATTATATATGCAGTCAGGGGCGTCAAGATTGTAAATTGTAAAGATGCACAAGGGCACAAAAAATGTAAAGATTTTTAAAATAATTCGTTCATTCATTAGTTTTGCTTTTGACCGCCTGCAAAGATATAATCTTGTAGATCTGTACCACATCCGTCAGTTTTTTTCCAGTGCGCAGGTCTTTTATATTGTGCCGTATAATAAATTAATCACTTTTGGACCATCTTAAAGAACGTTGCAAAGAAATGTGATTACAAAAAAAAATTCGAAAATACGTAATTCCTACATTCCGGTGGCAGTTTAACACCTCTCTTCCCAGCTATTCGTCATAAAACAGACAAAAATATCGAATTTCAAATCGACGTCCACTCGCTCTGAAGGACTTCTCACAACTGATTTAATCGATTTTTTTTTTTTTTGATTTTACGGATTCTTTCGTAATCCTCTACCTAGCTGGGGCTTATACAAATACCCCTCATGTTTTCTAGCTAACTAGTACTGCGGCACTTTGGCCTTATTACTATCACCATCTGATGGTTTTATTTAATTGACTGAGTTTATTATTATTACATTTCATGACTTTTTAGGGAAAAGATCGTAACTGGATAAAAAACCCTAGACTGATTTACTCCGGCGAAATAAATCATTTAACAACAATCGCGCGGGCCGGAAATTCTCATACGATTTTTGTATGACGGAACTGAATTTAAAAATTCCTGAACTTTGAGGGAATTACAGTGAAAATCTAGATTTACTGAATTATTTTTAATAAACGCTCTTGGTTCTTGATCTTATTTACTCTGAGATTGTGGAAGGATTTTAATTAAATATGTTTGTAATGGGTGCAGTTAACATAACGGCGAAGGCACTGTCGAGCGTTTTACTTAAAATTACAGTAGATATTTCATATATAATGTAAAAGATTACAGTTTAAAAATTTACGTCACTGAAAACCTTAGACACTTTCGTAACTTTCTGTTAAGAATTTGCAGATAAATTTATTGTATGTGTTGTATTGCTTACGTTAGCATACTGCGAAGTGACGTTTAGCGCCTTATTTGAGTCTGCCCCCTTAAAGAATTGTCGCAATTTCAGAGACAACAAAAGCAATTATTTGGGGACTAACAGTGATTTAAAAAAAAAAGTTTTACTCCATCTACTATGAAAATATATTGAAATATAAAATAAAAGAAGTATTAAATCAGCAGTATGATGGCCGTGAAATTAAATTAAAAATGACTGTTGGAACACAAATTTTCCGAACATAATTTAAAATATCGACGCGAAAAAAGGTTATTTTAAAGATGTTTTGTTTTTATATTTTATTTTGCATAATCATATTTAGATAGCAAATATGATATTTTTTTATAAAAATACGATAAACCCGCAAATAGTTTTCTAACTTGCGTCTAAAATTAAGAAAAAAAATTCATTGCATATATCATAATTTAAAACAAAAATAAATAAAATACTTCTCCCCATATTATATATTTACTAAACCTTTAATAAAAAAAAAAACATATTCATTTTGGATGGGTATTTTGGTATAAAATCCAAAATTAAGTTATGTATGAAACAGGCCGCGCAGCCGTTCCTCTTAAGCGCCCATAGCTCACATTTGATCCAACTTTTTACGACCGAAACTGCAAGACTAGGCCATGATCTAATATATCGGCAACAGATATACGTATTATGATACGGCCGCATGTCGGATATATCGATACCGGGTCCACAGATAATGGCGTTCTGACCGTTCCGAGATATTAAACGATATGTTGGTATTCATATCTATTGAATACTAATTTGGTACATGATAATAATAACAATAATATTTGGATGATTTGTAGAGCGCCATTTTGGTTAAAAAACAATATAAATAAGTATAAATATATAATATAAGTTATATATTGAGAATCGGAGTTTGCTGATCTATATGAATATATTTTTTTACACCTATAATATTTTTCACTTGAATTCATTATTGTATTGTCACGGAAGCGATGCGCATGGTTTTATGAATTAAAGTTTACTGGCGGTTAAATCACTGCAGAGCCGTCAGAGTCCATGGAGTGAGACATCGCGAAACATTTCCTGCATTTTTGCTGCACCCGGTTTATGTCGATTCCTTACCGTACCGTCAAAGAGCGGCCTTAGTATGACACGCACAAAAAGAGAGACAATCTTTCGGTAAGCCCATGAAAATGTGAATACGGGAATTAATAGTACAAACATGTGACTGCATAAAAGTTTGTAGGTCTGATGGTAACTAGCGATCATATTATATTACCTACTTATAAAGGTTAAACACCTACCTCGATCTATCTAGGAATATTCCGTTAAATCTCAAAACTATAGAAAATATCCTTGAATCTCAAATAAATTGAAATATTACCTCAAACTACTGTAATGAAACCCGGTCGGCAAAAGTATAAAACAAATAAAAGTGATGTAAACAAAGTTATTGTTCTATTTTTTAGTATTTTATTTGTTATTATTAGATAACCGTCTTCTTCTTTTTCCACAAACCTTGTTTATGTTATGATTTTATTATTTAAGCGAAATTCCCTCACCAAACGCAAGAACCTTGTTTCATTATGGTGAGGAACAGTTTGCTACACTGTGTGTTAATCATGTAATATTTATATTCTTATTTCCAATATAAATACAAGTTAACTAACTAACCATCACGCTGTTTCCCCGCAGGGGTAGGCAGAGAGGACAGACCGCCAAACAACTCGATCTTGGCATACATTTCTTGCTTCATTCACTTTCATACAACGTCTCATACATTCTCTTCTGTTATTCCGACTTCTGACATGGCCCGACTCAAGTATTTGATTCACTTGATCGTGCCACGTCTTCCTTGGACGTCCCCGGCTTCTTTTTCCATTCACATTCGCGTCATATATTCTCCTTACATTCCTTTCTTCATTCTTTCAAATAAAAAAATTAAAACATAAACATGTACCAACTTGCATACTTTTACGGGAAAATAGGTACCTACATGCTTACCTGTCAATAATATAAACCCGAACACGATTTCCTTATCCGCAATGGTTTCTGATAAAAATATTCCGTATTCCTAATTCAAACTTTCAAATCTTTTATTGTTCTTTTATAGCCTTCTAAACACGGAAACAACGATACGGCACTCGGGTAAATACTGACTACTTACTGGCTGTGTAGTGTGTACCGGCCAATTATTGGGGAGCTTCCGCAGTCTTTCGTGAATAATATAGTATACTAGCGATTTTCCCGTTGCACCTAACGGAGGTGATTAAATTTTATTACTATTCCCAAATGTAAATTCACAATTTTATGGTTGCAATTAATTATTGACACTGCAATTATTTTTTTCTTTATTATTCCTTATTTTAAATCATGAGTTGTTGGGTAGGTAGGGTAAATAAAAACTAAAGTGTAGTAAGGTGTTGTGAACTGATTGTCGTCCCAAATGCTTTATTTTATGCTTGTAAACTGATATTTGACGGCCTCCATGGTCGAGGGGTAAGGCTCTCGACTACGAATCCGAAAGTCGCGGGTTCAAATCCCGGCGTGCGCAAGTAATTTTTATTTAATTAATTTGTGTTGTTTCACAATTAATTCATTTAAAAATAATATATAGTATATTTGCGCACGTTCCAGAGTGGAAGATACTCTCAGTATCGCTCTGGTGAAAAGACCACCATTCAGAATTTAAAAGTTGCTTGAAATGGCTTTTAGCCGTGTTTGGTGACCAGATCTGAATAGCCAGGTATTTCCCCTTTTCCCCACCTTCCTCTCCGCCTTTTCCTTCCCTCCCCAATACCTTCAGCCTCACAACATTCCCCAATTGGGAATGCCATAGTCTCACTGGCTCCAGACGGTTGGGAGCAGTTGGGACTCTTGTGAGGTATTCATATAAAAAAAAAAAAAAAATTTGAAATATTTTTTCCTTTACTCTTCCTTAACTTTTAATCATAATTTGATAACACGATTCCATATTTTTACTTAATTATTCCCATTTTTTAATGTATCAACGTAAAATAAAAATAAAATGTCAAAGGATTAATTCGACAAACCGCGTTTTTTTCTAACTTGCCACACTGCTGCACCCACCATTTTTATAAACGAACTAACAAATTTCGGTTACGTAATGAACCGTTTCGTTAACGGACCGTAACCTGTCGGTTTTTTGTCTTGGATAATCGCAATTCGCTCGTCATCATTTTCACTCATTATATATTGTCATTTTAATTAAAACAATGCACGGTTTCAAATAAGCGACGTTGGGCAACTACTGAGAGCTGTCAAACGACCAGTAATCTGACGAACGTTTATAAAATGCCGACATCGGGCAGTAGTCCAAATATTAGTTAAAAATGGTACCAATGGTTACGAACGGGTAGTTATAAAACCGGCCTTTTACCTAACCTAACTTTCCCTAAACTAACCTAGCTAAACCTAACCTAACCAAACCTAGTCCAACCCAACCCAACCCAACCCAACCCAACCCAGCCCATCCTAACCTAACTCTCTTAAAATTCACCATAAACTATAACATAATATTTTATTGAATGTGAATACTTGTAATCGCTGGAAGTTACCCACACACTTAGCCCTAACCCAACCACGCACCCCTGAGGTTTTAATTACACGCAAACGGCGCTATTAAAAGAATTATATATTATATACAATAAATGCATGTAATATATTTATTATTATAAAACACATTCTGGAAAATGGATTCAGATATCAAATTAATAAATAGGTAATATTATAGCAAAATTACCGCTGCATTTTTGGAATAGTGTTATTTTTTCTTTAAAATTTAAATCAACGCATAAATTCAGTTACACTTTTAAAGATGGCCTGCAAAAATGAACCATCTGGACGCACACTTAAAATATAGAATTTGTAATGTATGTTGTAGGTACCTAGGTACTATTGTGTAATAAACATAGGTAGGTACCTACTTGATTGTGTTCTAATGACTCACGGGGATGCACTCCTTCTATTTTTGAAAATATATTATTGGTTGGTACATACATCAAAACCACCTATATCTCGAGGCCGGGGATACCGAATCAAATCAGCCACTGTTACTTCTTAATTACTTCTATGAGAATCTCCATTTTTTGTTTTAAATATTTTTTATGTATTTAATTTTACTGTAATAAAACATTTTAAAATGTGTTAAAAATAATAAAAAATATTAAAAAAATAAAAACCTTGTAACCTATTTCATAGAAGTTAAAAGGCTTATTTGATTCAGTTTCCCGGCCTTGACATTTAGGTGGTTTTGGTTTAAAGTAGTCCGCGGAAAGTTTGATTAAAAAGTCGATCAAATTCGAATGTTTTAAAAAACAAATGGACTCCGGGCGTCACTTAACGCGGTTCGCGCGATAATGGACCCCCTGCAGAGCGTGATGTGGTAGAACGCGAGTCAAAATCGAACTATTTGAAAAACAACTCCGCTGTTGGAATTAGAATGTTAATATATAGATATGCCACAAAAACGTGATTTTTTTTTATGTGGTTTAGAAAAGATATTTGAGACATTAATTTGATTTTACTTTTTAATCTTATTTGACTTCAATCTTACATATAATTTTGAAATAAGTCCATTAAAATATATATATATATATACATATTTTAATTCGCCTTCCCTCTCTGCACAATTAGAAATGATGGCCAAGAACACCCTTGGAAGGATGAAAAAAATAGTATTTTATGAAAACTCAACATTAATAATAACTATGAAATTAAGTTTTTTTTATAAACAAGAAAAGTGAACTTAATTGTCATTTGAATAGCCCCATAAATTTGTTTGGTCAAAAGACGTAAGTAAAATGGAGTTATATTTTTGAAACATGGATTTAAAAAAGAATCATAAGCTTCGTAAAAATAAATAAAATGCTTAGATAACTATTACAGCTTAATATAAAATTTCGTTAAAACGTGCGCAAGCTAAAATCGTAAATTCCATTGTCAGTTGCAAAATGTAAAGCGAATAACTTCAAATGATAATCTCAGTGTTGCTACATATAAAAAAAACAATGCGAGTTTTATAAAAAATAAATAAACAGCATGACAAATGAGACCTTTTTATATGGAAGTGATCAGGAGCTAAAATCAAAGATTTATTTAATTTATTATAATTTTGTTTTTAATTAACTGCAGCATTTTGTTATTGTATGTGCACTCTCAGCAGAAAAATCCATTCACAAGATTGTTTTTTCTAAGCCAATTAAAAATGCATGCAAGTGGCTAGTTATTGGCCAGGCCCCGTTTGTACGATTATTAATGTTATGAATATAATTGAAGACGAAGACTAAAGTCAAATCGATAATGTGTCATTGATTCCAAAGACAAGTAGTAAAAAATCAAATGATTCGACCTGAAGAAGACGAATAAAGGATATTGCCTAACGTGACTGTGTGGCTAGTCGCTAGTCGCACCTAACGCCCGTTGAGCCGATGCATCGAGTATCGTTGTATCAGGGTGCAGCGGAAGTGACACACATCAGAGGCGCTCCACCAACCCAAACAGGGATCAATAAATAAAGCAAAATAAAAATACATTTATGGGATAAATTGAGTTGTGCCCACGTAGAAGGCTTTATGTTTTTTTTAGAGTAATTCAAAGATAGCTCGTAGGCGTAGCTCTACTAAGCAAATGTCTGCGATTTATGTGGAGTTACATTAATAAAACATTAAGGATCACAAGTAAATATTTATATTATTGTAAATACAAAAAGTACAAAAAATCGTACTTTTATGTCATAAATAAATTAATTAAAAATTACTTTGTAATCACCACTTCATTAATATATACATATCAGCATGTTTCGAACGCGAAGCTTTCCTCATCAGGAATATACAGAATACTTATTATAAAACTTATTATGTATTGTGTATATTCCTGATGAGGACAGCATCGCTTTCGAAACATGTTGATATTAATAAAGTGGTGAGTAATTTTTAATTCACTTATAATTAGTTATTTTGTAAAGTTAAATGTACAAATAACTAAAATAAACTATATATTAAAAAAAAGCCAAAAAAGTGTCATATTTTTTTTACCTTAAAGCTGAAAGTCCTTACTTAATTCACATTTGCAAAATAGTACACAGAGAAAGATTGGGAAGTACCTGGCTATTAAAATCTTGTCACTAACACGCCCAAAATCAAATCAAGTAACGTTTCGACACTGAGTGGCTCACCAGGGCGATACTGAGAGTATCCAACACTCTGGTTCACATACTGGCAGCGTTAACATATAACATTATTTTTAAAGAATCATGCTATAAATACTGAGTTAGCAAACAGTTTATTGCCAGAAGTGTCTGTAATGTCTGCCTACCCTTGCGGAAAAATGGCGTGATGGTAAGTTTATTTTACCTGGACTTGTCGTGCACTGGGTGTATAGCAGTAGAAAGTATTAAAAAACTACGTTTTGTTGACGTTATAAAACTATGTATTGTATTTGATGTTGATTCTGATGATTCTCGGTTGATGAATGAAAGGAGAAATTTCAACTTTTACAAAAGTTACAACGATTAAAAATGCCATAAAAACATAAAACATGCCAGAGATACAATGATCAACACAAAAATAAATTAAATATTTACCACGGTTTTACACTCGGTGTGCGATTCTTATTCGTGAATATTTTAGTCGGGCTATAATGCGAAGATCGCTTATTTTTAATTTACTTTATCACACCTTAGATCGCGCCAAGTTAGATGAATGAAACATTATTGCCGAAAGAATGTTGTACACGCGTTAAACATTGTGATTTTAGCAGATTCACGAAGATAATTTAAAAAAACAATTTACGCACACGCAGACACTCATCAATGTGAAATTACTATCTCGTCACGGCCTTGAAGCGTTCAACGTAAAAATATATTACCATAAATTATACTTTAGAGTTTTATAATCCTCGCTGAATACGATACGCTTCACAGTTATCGTACGGGTCATTGATAAGTAAACAAATACAGAATTATAGTGTTGTGATTATTGTTGGGCGGCCGCGAACCCAGATTAGCTTCCCCCTTATCCCGACTTCTCTGACCGCCAGCGCTAGGCGGCATGGCGGCATGGCGACAAGGGGCTAGGCGGCAAGGGGCCAGGCGGACACCGAGAGTGACCGTGACCGCGACATTGAATGGAAATAATCACCAGTCTGGGGATTTTTTGCCTGCTCTACGTAGCTCACTTTGCGCGCCTTACTCAGCGCTTCGGATTGCCGCCCAAATGCATACATTGTTGCCCTTATTGGTCGTGAAATAAAAATCCTCACTTAATAATACTTCTCGTGCTTATGATTACTGCCCAAACGCTTACTTCCCTTACCCCCTTGGTGGCCGTGAAATAAGGCATTCCTGTTCACTACTGCATTATATTCACGCTTATTATTGCTCCCCAAATGCTTACATTGCTTACCACTGATAGCAGTTAAATAAGGAATTCCTGCTCACTACTGGGTACTACTCACGCTTATGACTGCTCCCCAAATGCTTAGATTGCTTACCCTCGGTGGCCGTGAAATAAGGCATTCCTGTTCACTACTGCATTATATTCACGCTTATTATTGCTCCCCAAGTGCTTAGATTGCTTACCCTCGGTGGCCGTGAAATAAGGCATTCCTGTTCACTACTGCATTATATTCACGCTTATTATTGCTCCCCAAATGCTTAGATTGCTTACCCTCGGTGGCCGTGAAATCAGAAATTCCTGCTCACTACTGGGTACTACTCACAACTCACGCTTATGACTGCTCCCCAAATGCTTAGATTGCTTACCCTCGTGGGCCGTGAAATCAGAAATTCCTGCTCACTACTGGGTACTACTCACGCTTATGACTGCTCCCCAAATGCTTAGATTGCTTACCCTCGGTGGCCGTGAAATCAGAAATTCCTGCTCACTACTGGGTACTACTCACGCTTATGACTGCTCCCCAAATACTTACATTGTTTCTAACGATATGCGAGCAATAAGAATCCTTGCTAGAATTAATACTCGTGCCTATATTGGTAACCAAATGTTAACATTGTTTCCCATTACTACCCGTGAAATACATAATGTTTTACCCACTACTCGTGATATTGCTGCTCTCTATTGCTACGGTGGAAGAAATAGTGCTTACCCACTACTCATGCGATTAAAATGAATTTTTTTATTAAAAAACCTTTGTAACTTCTTTCCATACAATAAGTGGAAAAAAGTTACAAAGGTTTTTTATTAAAAAAAAATCATTTTAATATGGAATTTCACCATGAATTGACAGTTTCAAAATTAGAAATACTTATGCGATTGCTACCCAAACGCCTTACAGCAATGTTTCTCAAACTTTAATTTACGTGGCCCGGCTATTTTTATTCACAGCACACACAAAAGAACCGCAGGCGAAAAAAAAATTATTTAGTGTCAAACTACAAAATTCTGTCGTTTTTATCATTCTGAAATATGTATATAAAGGGCACAAAAATTAAATATCTAAGATCAAACTACAGAGTGATTTCGTTTTAATTATGTATTCCAATATATCAGAGCAATAACACTACGCAAAAACGCCGTAGGCTACAGAATGCTGTCTTTTTGAGAAAATTTTGCTCTCATATAAATGCAAAGAAAGCAATCTAAAGCGGTATAAGGTATCATATTGATAACAAAAAACTTTTAGGGAAAAGGGGTTCGTCTCATACATACATACATCTTATTCCCCTTATCCTATTCGGATCGGGGACCCATCGCATCAAGAAGGCGCCTCCACGCGTCCCTGTCCTGTGCTACGCTAACGGCATCCGTCCGTAGTAGGTCCTACCTCTCCTCTCACAGCCTCTGGAGTTGCTTCTCCCACATGTATCTGGGGCGGCCCACTGGACGTCTTCCCCCTGGAATAGCACTCAGAATTTTCAGCGGAATACGACCTTCTGGCATTCTTAACACGTGCCCAAGCCACCTCAGTTGAGACTTTTCTATGAAGAATAATAGTGATTAATAGTGATAAATGTTTAGCTCCTCCCGAATCATCGAGTTTCTTATTCGATCCCATCTTGTGACTCCTGCAACTCCTCTCAAAAATCTTATTTCGGCAGTTTGGACCCTGGAACGTGTACGCTCGTTCAACACCCAGATCTGGTGACCATAGGTACGCTTAGGGCGATACACTGATTTGTACACTGCCAACTTTGTCTCGATACTTAGCTCAGCTTCCGTTACTAACCGTTCACTAAGCTGTAAAGAGGCAGCACACCGCTTGCCGCACCTATCCTACGATCAATTTCTCCGTCATGCCGGCCATCGCTTGAGAATTCAACCCCAAAGTATTTAAATTGGTCAAACTGTTTCAACTATGCCCCGTAAGCGAAGATGTTACAGTAAGTTTGGTCTCTTCCGCTTTTGCGGTGCTCATCCACATTCCTGCCGTCGTTCATTCTTCATTGAAGCGGTTGATCCACTCCTGTAGCCCCTCCTGTTAACCTCGCGATGTCATCGGCAAATAATAACGAGCTGATTTCTGCATCGCCAACTATTGCTCCATCCGGTTCTTTTTCGGCTGATTCGGTCCATGAAGATGCTAAAAAGGATTGGTGACCTAGGGGGTCCTTATCTGAGGACAATTTGCACTTCGAATTCTTCCGAAACTTTACCGTTAATAGGGACGCTACTACTACTTTTTTTCGAATAGGGATGCTATACCTTTTATCAGTCTACCCTGTACTCCGTATTCTTGGATCACCTCCCAGAGCAGCTTGCGCTGTACTAAATCATATGCCTTCTCTTGCAGTATTCCCAACATTTCTGAATGGTCATTTTTAGTGTGAAGAGGTGGTCAGCGGTGCCTCTACCTCGTCTAAAGCCGCACTGTCCTTCTTGCATCTCTCGGGTTCGTCTCGATTAATTGATTTAATGTTTTTTATAAAATAAAACAATAACTTTGTTTTACATCACTTTTATTTATACTTTAGCCGACCGGGTTTCGCTACTACCGTAGCTTCTTCAGGGCAGTATAAAACTAAACTATGAACTAAGATGCACATGTGTTATGGAATGATACAAACAGGCTAGTGAAGTGCCAAGGGTGGGAGATCAGCAGGTACCTGCTGATCGGGAAGGGAATGTACTTTGTTTATTGGGAATAATTTAAAGATTAGACTTTTATTTAAATTTATTTGATTATTTATTAGTCTACTATTAGTGTTTTTTGCTTTCCTTATTTCTAATGCTTCTAGGTTATCTAATCGAATGCCGGTTACATTTTTATGCAGTAAACTAGTGCCTGTATTTTTATCGAATGTGTGGTCTGTTTCTAAGGATAACCTAGAAGCATTAGAAATAAGGAAAGCAAAAAACACTAATAGTAGACTAATAAATAATCAAATAAATTTAAATAAAAGTCCAATCTTTAAATTATTCCCAATAAACAAAGTACATTCCCTTCCTGATCAGCAGGTACCTGCTGATCTCCCACCCTTGGCCCTTCACTAGCCTGTTTGTATCATTCCATAACACATGTGCATCTTAGTTCATAGTTTAGTTGTATACTGCCCTGAAGAAGCTACGGTAGCAGCGAAACCCGGTCGGCTAAAGTATAAATAAAAGTGATGTAAAACAAAGTTATTGTTTTATTTTATAAATTATAATGTCACATCACCAAGTTACCGCTTCATATGAAAATATATGATTTAATGTTATTTACCTGTAGATATCACAAACGGGGGTGATCGTAACGAAGTTAAGTAATTTTCTTTGTTTGAATATTATGTTTTATTATATTATTTTTGGATTTTGTTCACCACCGCAGTTCACCCACTAACCCATCTACCATCATTTTACTAATTCCTGCTGTGCAGGGACATTTGAGGTCTAGAGACGTTTTAATAAGAATAGAATCGTTCACACAAAAGTGTATTAGAAGCATGCGAGCGCCCTGAAGGAGTGACACTTTGTCACTTATAACGGGACGGGAAAGGGTGGGTTTCTCATCAAGTGTAGATATTTTGGATTTTCGAGAAAAATTAAAGCGTCCAGGTTTTCGTTTTTATGCGACCCGTCATTTTTCTTTCGTGGCCCGGTACCGGGGTTTGCGACCCATAGGTTGGGAAATACTGCCTTACAATGTTGTATAAGATAGGTACCCGTGGAAGAAAAATGCTTACCTACTATTAATTCTCGTGCGATAACTGCAGAAACACTTACATTGCTCTCAATTAGTATATGAGTTATCTATGTTTACAAAACAGTTATCAAAGGTCGTTCATTATCAAAAATAAATCAGCAAAATCGATAGATACAAATTTATTTATGTTATGGTAACATAGTTTAGATCTTCTTAGAAGCTGCGCGAATTATATATATTTCTACGGTATTTGGTTTACCTTAGCAACCGGCTGTCAGAACTGCCAGAGACGGAATAACAACCCAACGTAGTACAATTGCGTCTCCTGGCTACGGATTTATTCTATTATAATTATTGTGAACATAGTCTAATAAATAACATGGTGATTGTGTGAATAACGGACTTTTTTTGAAGATCATCACAACACAAACTGGCGCAGCCGGTGGGATAATAATTTTTGGACAAACAATTTCTGTTCAAGATGATCTCAAAACGAAGACGAAGAAAGCCAAAATAAAATGGTTACATTCCAAGGTATAGGATTAAGGTTTGTTATTGCGTAATCATATTATTATAATATGACCTCTGAATTCCTGGAGAAATTATTGTGACGATGTTCAAATGATTTCCTACGCATAACCGTAGGCGCGAACGAACGGAATTGGTCATTCTTGCGATATTTACAAGCTAAACACGTATTCCCAGCGGAGGCACTGTCGAAGGAGGTACTATCATCTAACACTCAACTACCTGGCTTCACATTCATATGGCAACAATATCAGATGCTTACTAATCGAATCGCCGAGTCTTAGAGATCGCAATAATACTTGCCAAGGATAACATCATGACAGGAAAACATAGACTTTCCTAGATGCATACTGCGAGCATTAGTAAGTAATGAAACACTACAGATCGACTGGAGAATTCGCCTGCATCCTAACTATGTCTCGCAGTCTAGCAAAATTTCCATGACGCCGGAGTTCACCGTTCTGAAGTTTTCTGTTTCGAAGACAACACCTTAATGCAGAGGCTCCCAAGGTTCCGCCGCGGGGCCCCGGGGAGATGCGGCATCCTCCCAGCATCGCCGCAAAGAATTATAAATTAGTTAAATCAGCTCATTTTCATTTACCCTCAACTGTTAGTGACGTAAAAAAAATCTGATCTAAGGTGTGTTTTATTTGCTTTATCTAATGAACCCTGCAAAAAAAATTGACTTCCGCTATTTGGCAAAGAAAACATTAAAAAATTGACACAGGCAGCCTTTGGAAAATCTGGATTTAGCAAGGGGGCCGCGAAGCTAAAAAAATTGGGAACCACTACCTTAGTATGCATTTTTTATATCTTGGCATATTCTCACCGTTCTCAAGTTTTTCGAGAGACATACAAAGGAGGGGGGTCCGTCTCAGGTGATCGATGAACTGAATGGTTTTGGTGGGATAAATTTATTGTCCCGAACACAGGTGAACTCCACACTAGGTGGATGACCCAGACATGGTCAGATTCATTCGCAGAAGTGTAGTAGTGAAGCAATTCAGTCTGATTCACCTAGTGAATCGAATTAATTCATTTCATTAGATTCGTCCAGACTCCGAGAGGCGTGCGACGCATGATCTAGACAAGTGCGAACAAGTATCAAGCAATAGTTGAACACTAATAGAAGTGTTCTAATATATTATTACATATAGTCACAAATTATTTCATACGCTTTACTTTGCCCTTTTGACTTCTTAAATACGTATTTTTATAACGTTTTTTTTATTATTTTTTAAATTTGTGAAACATACAGTCGAATACAAATGTTTGCATATTGCGTTATTACTTGATTGCATTAACCAGTAAAACAATGAAGAATGTTTTTACGTAATAAAATACAATAATTATCTAGGAAGAAAAATAACACTGGCCCTGATGAAATTCCCGAAATTCTATTGAAAGAATGTTAATATATCTTGTATCAGCCAATTTGTATCTCATATAACTTATCTCTTTCATCTAGCTCATTTCCTGACTCCTGGAAAATATCATATATTAGACCTACTTATAGGTCTGGCAACAAGTCGAACATCGGAAACTACAGGCCAATATCGATTATATCCCATTTTCCAAAAATATTTAAGTCTATCATTACAAAAAAAAATGTCACTCTCGTTTTCAAAAATCCCCTGATTGATAAACAGCACGGATTCAGATCTGCTAAATCTGCCATAACAAATTTACTTTCCTTCGCTCATTGTCAACGCAAAGACTGATCTCTACATCAACTTTTCTAAAGCCTTCGATAAAGTTAATCACTCAATTCTTATTGGCAAACTTTATACTATCGGTATTAGAAACCCATTATTATATTATTTCTTTAAAACTTATTTATGTGATAGGCAACAAAGAGTCAAATTAAATAACTTTGAATCCATCCATATTAAAGTAACATCTGGAGTACCTCAAGGTACCCATCTGGCTCCTGTTCTTTTTAACATATTTACTAACGATATTGTCAGCTTATTTTCTTATTAGTATTTTTGACTTTTTGCGGATGACAATAAGATTCTTAAAATGATAAAATCTTACATAGATAAAGTTAAATCAAACCACATTAAAAGAATATCCATAAAATAATGTAAACGGAGAGATAAATGTAAACAAAATAAAAGAAAGAAACAAAAACACAATGAGAAAGAAACTAAGAAAAATAAATAACTTAAAGATCAAAAACACACAGTAGGGAGGGAATTCATAACTAGCCATGCGATTTATTTTTTTCTGTTATAGATTTATTAAAATGTCCTGAGGATAAATGAAAACACCGTCTGAAAAGATGTGGTTGTATTTTATATTTATTTGCTATGTGTGTTGTGCGTTATGCGAACCGTCTGAACGAAACTATTCACATTTTAGGAACCTTTCAGATATAACACATTTAAATTATTGTTGATTATTTGGAAATTTGCCGAAGTTGCGCAAATGCCAAGAATCGGTAGCTGAGTTACCGATCAGTGGCTGAGTTGGCATCGCATCTGGGTCTCACCCAGGCGTCGTGAGTTCAATTCCTCGAAGTCCTCCACCAGGACACAAGCAACATCTTCCGCTTACTGTGATGGTAGTAGGAGATTCTAAAATATTGTCAGGTTATTTGTAACCCGTGAATGTTTGTCTTTCTTATTTAAAGAAAAAAAAGTTTCAGAATTTGACTTACTGATTTAGGCGCGGATACGTTGTTGACTAACGAATGAAGAATGAATTCGGTGTAAAATTCAGTGTAAAAAAACAATTCAATTAGTTAATTTCGGCCAGGTCAAGATGACCCTACAACCATGCAACTGAATCAGATTCAGTACAGTAAATAAAAATAATTGATTAATTCGGTGAATTTCACCCACGTCCAGATGATATTATAACCTTATTTGGGCAATGAACTTGTACAAGTTTGTTTGACAATGACTTATTGAGCCACCAGGCACCCACCCAGCTGGTGTCGGAGGGGTGCAGGCCGGGGATGAGGACAGGTCGGCGTACATTGAATGAAGAATGAATTCCGTGTAAGATTTGCAATCAGATTCAGTGCATTAAGCAAAAAAAATCATTATTTTGATTCATTCAGTAAATTTCACCCACGTCTAGATGACACTGTAACCTTATTTTGGCAATGAACTTGTATAGGTTAGTTTGACAATGACTTACCGAGCCACCAGGCGCCCACCCAGCTGGGGTCGGTGGGGTGCAGACCGGGGGGCGAGGACAGGTCGGCGTACACGCGGGTGCAGAAGGAGCCCAGTATGAAGCCCCCCGCGGGGCCTACGATGCGCACTCCAATAGTGATGGCTGCGAACACACACAAGTGAACATATTAGTGGTTATATATTTTAAACAGGTAATCTACAAAATATTCGTTTTTATTATTGGTCCTTACAAGGAAGGCGGTGATTATAGTTATACAAGGAAGGCGGTGATTATAGTTATAACATCACATAAAAATATGCCAATTTTGAACGTGAAGTGGGCAAAATTTCATTAAGAAATACCAACATTGTGCTTTTAGGGTAGGAAGGGGGGATGGGGTGGTTTTCGAAATCTCATGTAGAAAGTGACCTTCCTCTTATTTCGAAGGTCAAGTGTACAAAATTACATCAAGCTCGGAATAAAACTGTAGATTTGTATATAAAACAAACACACTGCCCGTCCAGGATACTCTTTATATAATAGAAGAAGGAGATATATATATATAGAAAGAAGAATGATTCCTTGCATACAAATTGAACAATGTACCTACGTACCCATTCTCGTCGCGATGCATTACTCAGACACAATAATAATTATATAATCATTATAATTACTTCTCCGCGTTAAAAACACACAATATTATCAATAATGCTGTTGGTGGAGGTGGTACTACTGCCACTAAAAGATTATTTGTTGTTATTTTTATTAACCTCAGTTCCCAGACCCAGAGGTCGCGTCGGGACAAAATCACTGTTAATAGAGGCACTTTTCATTCTGGTTTGGTGATAACCTCCGGAGGGGTGGCGATAGTCAGTCAGTGTGTAAGCGGACTGACTAATCTACCGCTATCACTTCATGCCCCCTGGCTCCAGTTTCCTACTTCTTCTTCAGGTTCTGACATAGATAATAGAAACAAGGGAGATGGACCATAAACCATTATTAGTATGAAACCGCGCCCACAAAAATATCGCCAACATACTACTCCAAATCGTATATAAGCAGAGGCGCCCTGCCATTTTCTTACTTACACCCCAAATGCATAACTTTAATTGGTTCCGCCGCTTTAATAGACCGTATAATTTGGTCGTAGCACGGCGACAGACGGCACGCTTCCATTCCATATTTCCCCTTGTTTCTTTTATCTATGGGTCCAGAGTCCACACATCTCCTGAGAACAGTGTCGTAGTACACAAAATGCTAAAATTTGTACTATTAACACTGAAAATATAGCCGGCGAAAAAATAAAAAATAAAAAAACTGGTAATCTGTTCAAAAAAGGATTTCGACATTTAATTTTTTTTATTTATTTCGCCATTTCGTGAGGAATTGAGGCACACTGGCAAGCCCACATCGGCTTATCTTTTAAAAATGCAAATAAAAGGGCAATCAATATCTGCGTGTATTTAACCAGTGCCGGTGGTTTAATCCAATAAACAAACACTTCATTATTTGAATTAACCGCGTTTGTCGAATGTATAATAAATAGTACATAATAAATTAGATGCGACACCAAGCTGAAAGGTGGCTTTCTGTTCCCTGATGTTGAACATCCATTTCTCCATTCTACCACTTTAGTCGACCTACTGAGTGATGGCATTCCTACCGATATTCACTGAAAATCTACAGAAATTTCAAAATTTCAAAAAATCGGGAACTGTAAAATTGTAAAGGAACCGGACGTTTATTCGTTTTGGTAATTTCGTAGCTGTGACTCAACCTTGTGTCTACAAAAACCCTTTTTCTCAGGAGAAGAAATAAATTTTCGATATCCCCTATTAAAAATTATTTTAAGGGATTTTTTTTTGTTTTCATTTAAGTATTACTTAAATAAAAAAGGATAGCTTTAAAAATACGAAAAATAGACAGTTTCTTTCATTACTTTTATTTTGCCTGCTCTCAACACAGGTTCTTCTAGTGAGACATAAACCTTACAATAAATTGAGATTATACAGATGAATAAAAAAATAAAAATACTAATAAATTCCTGAGAAAACATACTTTTTGTAGGTACGGGGTTAATTAATACAGCGACGATTTGTCACATAGACATGACGGTAGATTCATAATATCTAGAAATATAATAATATATATTATTTTTGTGAACGAAATTGACTCCATTCGAATACGATAAATGAAGACCTTAAAATTGTGTCAATCTAGGATAGGTGTCAAGGCTAGGCACCGAAGTTGATTAGTTTTGTTTTATTTGTTACATGACGACAGATTCATATTATATTGAAATGTGAGTGAAATTGACTCAGTTCACATACCGAGCGAAATATCGAGCTTTTTTTTTAATTGAATAAGGGCACCAAAATTGTATCGATGGGCACCAATGCTGATTCGTTTCGGTTTATTTGTCACATGAAGATAGATTCCTATTTCCGAAAATGATATACGAGCGATGGAAGGTCACCTTTGTGCAGTATCGCACTTTAACCAAAGGTGCAAGCAATCTTATCTCTGATATTTGTAATCTGGCAGCAGTCAATCAATTCCCAAAATAGCCTGCATTATGCACTTTACTGAGCCTACCTCAACAAAATTAATATTATCTCGTATTTTTATTATGATTATTTTACAATCTGAATGCGAGTTTCGGAAAAAATATTAACAAATTAAAATGTTTCCAAATTACATAAATCAATTTCAGTAAAATATTTTACTATTTTTACTCGTTGGGTAAATCAATCGCTAATAATACTATTTTTTATAGCAAGACTAGCAGTCAAAATATTGTAACTACAAAACAAACTTTAAAATAAACAACTAGTTTCTTGTTAGATAACAATATATTATTTAATAAAAATAAGGCCTCAAGTATCAATATCACTTCGTTAAACTTTACATTACAATTTTTTTTGTATTTTCCTGACAATTGCCATTTTGTGGTTACAACACTTTATCTCTAAGTCATCCAATATTATTAAGAATGCGGAGATCCGAAAAAGCCGATGGATAATGAACAAGGTTAAGGAAAGGGAGCTTAGATGATTTTAACATGCAAACAGAGATGGTGGACGGAGAAAATATTGTTTTTTACTCAATTAATAATAATATTAATAATGTTTTATTATCTTTCTTTAGTTATAAAAAATAAAATAAAATTACATCCTCACTGGGATTTCCCGTGCTGGGGATTTCATTTACAAAATATGAAATCAAATTATATTAAATTAATATTATTGCTGAAAAAAAAATAAAAATGGAACTTACTCACATAAAATTAAAT